>VZTD01005606.1:540860-695732 GCA_013397725.1 Rhagologus leucostigma | reverse complement strand
GCTGCGCCCCCGAAACCGCCTAGAGCGGGCGGGGAAGAGAGAGCTCTGTTTGTTTTGGTTTGTTGGGGTTTTTTAATTTTTTTTATTAGGTACGTGTTCTTGTGTGCTCTTTTTTTATTTTTTTTTTTTTACGCTCCCCATCCCCCCCCTTTAAAAATAAAAAGCAAAACAAAACCGAAAAAGCCTAACTTTGTTATGAAAACTTTCGTGGTCGGACGGCAGCGACCTCTCNTCGTCCCCCATTAGTTTTTTCCACTGACTTCAGTAGGCACAGGATCAGTGCGAGGGGAGGCTGGGGACAGACAGATGAGGCTCAGTGAGAAGCTGCTACATTGGTCCGACATCTCTCTGGGGCCAAATTCCTGCTTGTGCCAGTGGAAGTGTCAGCAGGACCAGGTTTGGGATCAGGCCCTTATTTGTTCTGGGAATCTTACTGATTCCTCTCCCGAGCTTTTACACGCTTTAAGAATTATTATTTGCCATACTGTTTCAAGGATTTAAAGGATAAGAGCTTTAGGAGCAAATGCAGGCTCCTTCCTCCAGTCCTTGAGGGGGTTACAGTTCAAAAATTGCTCTAAAAATATTTTAGGGGAATTCTCTCTTTATATATGCATGGAGAGGCAGAACCAGAGATTGTGTTATTTTCTCCTAAGGGTAGGATTGCAGGTTTGAAAACTTGCATTATAGATGGCAAACATTTTGCCCCATGAAACATATCACCAAGCCATTAAAATATTCAAAGGATGTCTAGAAATTTTCCAGAAGAATGGATTATTACATTGTTCAAGTAAGAAAAGAGTTCATCTCTTGTTGTTCAATTTTTATTGGCAAAACAGATCAAAGATCTGTCAAGATGCATTTCAATTCCAATTTCCAATCCCCCTCCGTTCTGACTGAGTCAATATTGGGAGAGGAAGTGGAGGTTAACTGGTTAGTTATTATTGTGAAGGAAGAAGTTGGAATGAGAAGTGATTCTTACAAATCCCACCCCGAAAACAAAACAACAACAAAAAAAATCCATCAAAAGGCTTTGTGACACTTTTTAGACATCCCTGTTTGCAATGCAGGGAGGATTCAGCCAGCTGTCGGATGGTACAAAAATAAACCTAGCAGAAACATTAAGTTTTTCAAAACAAGGCTGGAAAAGCTCATAAAAATAATGTTGCTCAGACGCGTTTTAAGAGAAACAGAATTACATCGACAAAATTATATGTTTTCCAGGTTTGGTTGGGGTGTTTTATTTTCCGAGGGGAAAAATTGCTCCTGCAGCAAAGCGAATTGGTGCCATCTAGTGTCACCTCTCGCCGCTCCGCGTGGGGCTGGCGGGGCCGGCAGCCTCGGGAGAGTGGGAACATGTTTATTAACTGCTCGTTAAAAAAAGAAAAAAAAATTGCTTGCCAGCTTGGAGGAAGGTGGCAGAGGAAACTCTGGATGCCACTGAACTTACTTAAGGAGCCTAATTGGAAACAACCGAGTGCTTATTAAAGTCACTGACATTTCCATATGGAGTTCTCTCTGGGTCTGGTCATGAAATCACATGTGAAAATCTTTCCGAGTTGTGGTGTTAATCTGCCCTTGAATTTTTGCCTAATTAAGGATGTATTGTAAAGCTATGCTCTTTTTCTTTTTTCTCTTTCTCCCTCTCTCTTTGTTTTTGGTTTTTTGGGGTTTTTTTGGTCAAGGAGAGTTTTCAGCCTCCAACTGCAGCAGCCCAATATGAATTTGTAGGAATAGTGTTTGGGTTTGCAGCACTTCTTTTTTCTTAGGAAACAGTAACATCATCCTCAAAACCCCATACAAATACAGGTGGTAAAACTTTGTATGCCAATGCTGTGTGGTAGGACTGTCCTCTCATTTTATTTGGATTCTCCATGAAAAAGAAAACCTTTTTACGAAGTCTGTAGGTGAATAAAATGAAGGTCTAACCAGGAGGTGCATTTCTCAGTGTACAACTTATATACCTTCATATGTTTATGGTGTTAAGGTTGAAGAATTTTTGTGCCTTAGTCCATGTGCTGTAATACCTGGGCTGGGAACTTTACTCAAAGAGCTTTTACGGGTTCAGCTGGAGCCTGAAATGTTGTTTTCAGGTTTCTGAGAAGTTGGTAAAATCTAAATTTGGTGGAAAGTTGCTTGTGTGCTCATAACCTCTTGCTCCATTTTATAGTAGCATGGGAGTCTATAAACGGGAGCCTTGTATGCCGACTGCCTGTATTCTTCTCTAGATCTATTTTTAAACCATTCTTCTGTTTGGCAAAAAGTGACACTTGGTTTCCATGTTTACAGCAGGCATTGGCAAACCTCAGGAGTTCACAGTTTGCAGTTTGGTTAGATCAGTATCCAAAAGTCAGCGTCTGACCAGTAAGCTCCTCCAGACTGCAAATTTAGACTGCAAATGTAGTCCTCCTTTTTCCTTTTTCCTTTTTCCCTTTTTTTTCTTTTTTCTTTTTCTTTTTTTTTTTTTAATCCAAGCTAGATCTTACGTGTTCTCATCACTGCAGGATGCTGGCAGCCAAAAGACACACACCCCTAAATCAGAGCAAGTGTGTAGTCTTCAGGACTGCTTTAAAACCCCTGTAATCTCAGTGGAGCTTCCCCTCTAAACCGGAGAGAGAACTAGGGGCATTTGCGAGAGGGGTAGGAAATTTTTGGTCTATATTGTTTTCTTTCCCCTCTTTCTCCTGGTCAGTTGCTGCCTTTGGGCTGTGTGCTGGGTACCCATGGGGAATGTTGGACCCCTGTTTATGGAGGAGTGAGCTTGGGACAAGCACACTGCAGGACACGGCGTTCTGAATGGGTCCTGAAGAAGGTGTCCTGTAGGACTAGGTACCCTCTGAAATGCATCTCCTTAAATCTGTTTGGCTAAATATAGGGGCAAGGGGGTGTCTCATCCCATCCAGGCGGGATGCCAGAGCAGGTCCTTACTGCCAGAAGGACCTGTGCCACCCTCAGCCCCAGGAGTACAGAGACAGGGAGGGTCAGGTGCCAGCTGGTAATTTTCTGTCCCAGTGTGTGGTAGGGATGATCAGACACCTCCTGGGAGCCCAGCAGAGCCAAGGACCCAGCTCAGCTGCTAGGGACACCCGGCTCCGGCTGCACCCTGCTGTTGGGTCGGCAACTCGGTGCACGGCTCGGTGTTGGCAGGGCGTGGAGTCCGTCTTCTGTTCTCTGGAGTAGCTCCCTAGATTTGAGCCAGGACATGGTTCCTGCCTTCCCTTGAAAAATTAATGTGCCAAATTGCTTGGGGTCGTTTGAAATGCTGAGGAAGGCTCGACTCCTTGCTTCCCAAGGGCATGCGCTGCTGCTGCCTCACAGCCAGAGCTTGGCTCCGTAGAGGGCAGGGGAGTCCTTTTTAGTAGGAAAACATTGGAGCCAGTTTTAACGTGCTTACCCCCCTCCCTCCTCTGCGTTTTCTTCTGCAAAGACCAAAACAATGTGAAGACTTGAGCTGGGCCAGCTTTCAAGGGCAATCCTTTAAACCCTCTTTTGAAGTATGAACTACAAAGTTCCCTGCGGCGCTCGAGAAAATATGCAGTTTTCCTGGTTCCAAATGCTGATAATAAACCCGTCCAGATAATGTATTGCATTTCCTAGAAACATTTGTTTGCTAGCAGGAAATTGGATCAGATTGAGACCGCTCGATAGAGCGAGTGCGATCCGCTCACGGAAGGGTACGGTGGAAAATACGACAGGGCTTGCACTAGTGATGCTGCTTTTGATCTGTGCTGACGCTGTGGACTTCTCTCAGTCTCTTCTTGGGTTATTATTAACCCAGCCACGTTTTGGCCTAGACACTAACCAGAAGCTACTAAACTAATAAAACTCCGCTGTGACAGCTAAAGGACTCTTAGTGCCCCTGGATTGCATGGTAGCAGAGAGCTGAGCTGGGCACTTACGTGCCCCCAGCCGAAAGTATCTTCTTCACTGTGGCATGTAGCACCCGTGGCTGTGCTGGGGGAGCCACCCACACCCCACCTCATTTTCTTGGTTGTCCCCTTGATCCCTGTCCGGGAGAAACCAGGCATTCCTTGGCAGGGTGGAGAGGCGGCTGGCAGCACGCCCTGGCAGGCAGTGGGGATGTTCCCATGGGGCTGGGACCCTGCAGGGTGCAGGGACTGGGGAGGAGGAGGGCAGGATGGAGCTTCCCCTGGGCGGGCAGTTTCGGAACACTGTGTGGGATGAGGCTGTGGGGAAGGAAGACTTCACCCAGCTACCCCTCTAAGGTGATGTGAGTGAGTTGGCGCTGCAGGCTCTGGAGGGGTAGGAGATTGGGGCCCAGGGAGGGGGAGTGTTTGGTGCCCTCCTCCCTGTCTATGCACTTGGAGGTGGGAGAAGGGTTAAGACCACAGGGTATCCCCCATGCAAAGAAGGATAGGGGAGCAAGGAGTTCCCCTCTGTGCACGGAGTGGGAGGCGGATGGATGAAAAGGAAAATAGATGAATGGAGAGGCATGGCAGAAAAACAGATTGGAAGTCCCTGGTTCTCCCCTCTGCCCTAGGGTAAGTGAGCAAAGAGGGTCTTCCCTTTGCATGGGGTTGAGCTGAAAGAGGTTGCCCCACATGAAGGTTCACCCTCCCTATGCTCACCGAGCTGCAGGGAAGGCAGAGCCAGCACTGGGCTCCTTTCCAGGAATGGGTTTTCTCGGGGAGGTGCCGGCAGGGAAGGGCTGTTCCCTGAACCGCTGGGGCAGACCCATTGCCTTCCTGGAAGGCAACAGCAGTGACAGGCCCGTGTGGCCACCCCCAAAATGGGCTCTGCGCCTTTTCCAGACCTTCCTCTATGGGCACAGCAAGCCCTGGCACACAGCCTTGAGCACTGCCGGAGAGCCCACACCTGCAAGGTACTGGGCAGGAAAACTGGAGGGGGGATGTGGGAGGATGCTCTGGCCCAGCTGAGCCTGGAGGAGCCTCATGGGATTTGAGGGGGTTTGGATGGCAAAGACCATGCTTGGCTGCAGTGTTTTTTTTCTGCCCCCCATCACTGGTTTCTGGTCCTTGTTTCCATCCTGTTCTCTCTGGTCTGAGTATCCTCCCGTGCCAGGGTACAGAGCTGGTGCTGTGCGGGGACTGGAAGGGACAGGGTTAACCCAACTCAGCACAGCGAGGGGAAGGAAAGTCCCTTTCCCTTTGCATGCCCACATCCTGCAGCCGGGAGCTGCTTGGGATGCACCTGCCCAGCTCTTGGGGCCATGGGCGTGTAAGCAATGTTGTGCTGGGAGGGATTATTTGGAAGGGCGGGGAGGGGGCTGTGTTGGGGTCCAGCTCTGGGAGAGAAGCTGGGTGTCCCCCCCTCGCTGTGAGTAAGGGAATTTGGCGACAATAGCAGCTTCTCACATGATGCTCACGGGTGCAGGGTTCATCTCGCTGTTTGTAACTTTGCTGGTTTACAAGTGGGTCACCTCCTCGCCTCTCTGACACTGAGGTGACTCCCTGGAGCCTGGCAGGGCATGTCTGCCACTGTGGCTGAGGTTGGGGTGCCAGCCAGCTGCCCCAAACGCACACATCTGCTCATGCGGGCACAGGGATGTGCGCTGGGCTCCTTGCAGAACGCTGTGAGTCCCTTGGCTTGCAATTGACGGCAGTGAGTGGCTGGCAGTGAGTGTGTACGGAAAGGTCAGAGTCTGCAGTATTTGGAAAATGAGTCACTTTTTGTATGTGCATAAAGTTTTAAGCTGGCCAGGCTCAGAGCAGCTCTGAAGATTTGTGTTTGATGGCTGGAATAAAGCTGTAAGACACCCTCTGGGTTTTGTGCGTGATACCTTGCCTTAAATCTCATCTCTTCATCCTGGTGGCTCTGGGGATGGGAGTGGAGCTTGGGCTCCAGACCTGCACATCTCCCACAAGGGAGAGAGAAAGCAACACTTGTCTTCACAGGGCTTTCTGCAAGTGCCTGGCAGTCTTAATAGTCTGAGGGTTGGTCCTCAAAATAGTGTGATGAAGGTCTTAGGGTTTGTTGGCTCACTTATTTATTGTGCTTCTACCTGCTGAGGCAACTGCCTGAGGACCTTCTTCCTGCATTGGTGCCAAGTCAACTGGGTTTGGTTTTAAGTAAATTTTGGAGGATTAGTATGAGTTCTGGAAGGCAGTTAACTCCTGGGTTTCCTTGCTGTTCTGCCACTGCTACATTGCTGGTGAAGCCAGTGCCTGGAGACACAGCTTGTGGTTCAAGGAAAGGCTTTGGCAGCAGCAAGGGGAAAGGGCATTTGTTCTGTGTCCTCTTTGTCTCCACCACTGCTTCCTTTGCAGTCCTGGCCAAGTCACTTTGGTACTTGATGCCTGTATCCTCCCAAATCTGTTCAGCAATCCCATCCTGGGGCGTTTTCAACGGTGGCTGGAGCATGTGGGTTTCTGAGCAGAGTGGCAGCAGATGTTTGTGTGTATGTCATACCTTTTAACAAGGTGCTGGGAATACGGCATGGGTCTTGAATGTGGCACCGGATGGGAATTCAGTCTTGGCAGGGGAAGAGTTATCTCTGAAAGAAGTGGTGAGAAAATTCTTGCTTGACTTCCCTTCCCCACCTGCCTTTAAGTTCCTTAGTCATGGAAATGAAAACCTCCTTGGCATACGCCCATGGTTTGGGCTAGAGGGTGTGGAAGAAGCTATGATTGGATTCTCAAAGCCTGTGGTTGTGATAAGAACGTACTGTACCGGAAGAAACAAATGTTAACCTTACTGGAGAGTAGAAGGTTTGTTATCTCTAGCTTTTATCCAACTGATACTTGAGTGAAACAGCAGCCTGGTGACCTGCCACGGCCAATTCCTAATTACCAGCTAATGCGGTGTTTGTTTTCTTGTGCTTTATTTGTAGGTTTGAAAGAAACTTTTGGACTGTGAATTGAGGCATTGGGTATGTAAATTTAAATTTTGTGCTTTCCCTCCTAATCTCCCTCCCCCTTTCCTTAATGAACTGTTTCATTAGACCCAGCTGGAATTTGTTTTTGGGAGAGCAGCTGCTCTGTAGAAACTACTGTATATTAATGTGCCACTGGGGAAGGAGGAGTCAGGATTATGGGAGGGGATTGATCGTGGAAGAATTTGACACCAAAGATGCACATTCCAGCCCAAACCTCAGGGAGATGTGGGCCATCCTGGGTGTTGGTTGGGAGGACACCTCTGAGATGGGTCAGCAGGTGTTGTGCTGGGGGAAGGCTTCATGTTCCTCGACTAACCCAAACCTTGCTCACGGGGAGGGACTGGGCCACGGTGTGGGTAGCAGCCCATCAGGTTAGATGAGTTCTCCTCTTCACCAGTTAATTGAGAAACTGTGGATAGGTCTTCTCCAGAGTGGCCACTACTTGGGAGTAGGAAGGTAGTTTCCTGGGTGAGGGCTGGTATTCCACTGTGGGCTGGATATTCCAGATGTTGAAATCATTCAACTTCAGTTGGGACCTTAAGGCTTGTTTTGATTCCTGTGGCTGGATTTACAGCCAGACATCACACAGGTGAGGAGGATGGCTCCTGAGGGAGGTTGGAAGGCTAGGAGCTATGTTGGAAGCTTTGTGGAGATGAACCTGAGTGGGCGGAATGGGCTGGGGTGGGGCTGCCATGGGCGAGGCAGGGAGAAAGAGGAGATGGTTGGCTAATCCTCAGGAGGGTCTGATTGCCTTCACCCACCAGCTTGCTGGGTGGGATGAAATGTGCCAGGTCTCACTATCAGCTCAGGGACCTCACTAGACAGCCTGGCAAGAGCTCGGTGTGGTGCAGGACTGTTTGCCTTGGGACCAAGGAGCTGGTGCTGCCCCTACCGGGAGCAATTGGCCATCTGAGCATGTCCCGGAGCAACAGCTGTCTCTTCCCTGGGTTTAGGGTACTTGCCTGGCTGTTCTCCATTCTCATCTTCCTCTGATGCTTCTGTCTCACGCAGACTCAAGATGGCCTCGCCGGCAGACAGCTGCATCCAGTTCACCCGCCACGCGAGCGACGTCCTCCTCAATCTCAACCGCCTTAGAAGCCGGGATATCCTAACTGATGTTGTCATCATTGTGAACCGGGAGCAGTTTAGAGCCCACAAAACAGTCCTGATGGCCTGCAGGTGAGAGCAGGGTCCTTCCCTGCCTCCCTCCTTGCTCCCTCAGCCTTTGGCCTCCAGAAGCACTGCTGCCATCCTGAGGGGACTCGTGGGACTCACAGGGAAACAGAGGGAGAGAAGCAGAACTGAAAGGGGCTGCCAAGAAATTGGTACCTGTAATGGGATTAGAGCTGAGACCGCTTCCCTCCAGTGTGCTGCCCTCACCTCCTTGTGTGCCCACATCTGCCCACACACAGCTCATGGAGACCAACAGGAGCACAGCAGATATGAGGCATATCCCTGAACGCAAAGCAGAAATGTGCCATAGGAGAGGAGAGGGAGGGCTGGATGCTCACTGGGGTGAGCGAGTCCTCTGTGACTGAGGTGTCTCCTGCCACTGCTATTTTTAGAGCTATTCCTCCCTTGCTCCCAGACTGCTGGCTGCACCCACCTTAGTTGATTAATTTTTTTTTTTAAAGCCTGATGGGGTCCAAAATCCCTTTCCAGCTCCTAAGATTGCTGGAGTTCCTTCCTAGTAAATGCTAATTAATATCCCACTATTGCCCAGTTGAATTACAACAAATGCCTTCCAAGTTCTGTTGCTGACACGGTATAAAGATTTCAAAAAGCCACGCTTTGACTATTAAAACTTCTGAAAAATGTTTTGCCAACATTTCTCTTTTTTTTATTTTTCTGGTTTAAGACTGTGTGTGGATGCCCCGAGAGGCTTCTGAAAGAAATGAGTCATAGTAGGAAGGGGATGGTGGTAAGAACAACAATGGAAAAAAAACCAAAAAAGCTGGGGAATTACTAAATGGAGGCAGTGGGGAGTTGTTGAGCAGGTGAGATCTAAAAGCAGGCTGTTCCAGTTGGGAAAAGTGCAGTGCAGAAGACGCTTACTAAGCTGAGAAACCAAGCTTGATAATAAGGGGGAAGCTCAGGGAATTCTGTAATTGCCTTCTCCTCCTCCCTTCCCATTCTCGAACCCCTCTGTACTCAGGGATTTCATACAAATTCTCCTTTTTTCCTTTCAATTGTCATAACACTTGTCCTCTCTACTGTCTCCCCTCTGCAGTGGCCTCTTCTACAGCATCTTCACTGACCAGCTCAAGTGCAACTTGAATGTCATCAACCTGGACCCTGAAATTAACCCTGAGGGGTTTTGCATCCTCTTGGACTTCATGTACACCTCCCGCCTGAACTTGAGGGAGAACAATATCATGGCCGTGATGGCCACAGCACTCTACCTGCAGATGGAGCATGTGGTTGACACCTGCCGAAGGTTTGTCAAGTCTAGGTGAGTGCCCTTGGTGAACTTTGAAGAGCCTGGAACTGTGTGTTTGGGTGGGCAGGGGAAGAACTGACAAAGTATCTGCAAATGTATCTTTACGGGCTGAAAATTACTTTGTCTCCCTCCTGTTTTCCCCGATTCCAGTGAAGCAGAGATGGTGTCTGCTGTGAAGACCCCAAGGGAAGAGTTTTTGGCTGGACGGATGCTGGGCCACCCAGAGGTGATGGCTTATCGGAGCAGAGATGTCTCAGAGAACAGCATGCCTCTTCAAAATGGGTCCCTCTGCAATGGAAGGGCCTTTGCACCTGGCTTGATCAACAGTTTGTCTGGATCCCCCATTTCCTACCACGGATACAGCCCTCTCCCTCTAAATAGCTTCCTGGTGGATGATGAGTTGCGGGAGATGAGGATGCCTCTCTCTGAACTCTCAAGGGCGGGTGCCTTCCCCAAGGAGAGGATCCTGCCGTGCGACAGCTCCAGGACAATCCCCACGGAGTACGTGAGAACCATTACCGACATCTCTGCCAACATGTGCCACGCCACCATCTATGCTCCGAAAGAAGGTGCTGCTGAGGAAGCCAGGAGTGACATGCACTACAGCGTGGCCTCTGGGCCCAAACCTGTCATCCCTTCAATCCGGAACAATCCCTACTTCCCTTGTGATAAAGTGGCCAAAGAGGAGGAGCGGACCTCTTCAGAGGACGAGATCAGCCAGCACTTTGAGCCCACCAACACACCCCTGGACCGCAAGGGACTCATCAGCCCCCAGAGCCCACAGAAGTCAGACTGTCAGCCCAACTCGCCAACCGAGTCCAGCAGCAGCAAGAATGCCCGAATTGGTCAGAACTCCAGCTCCCTGTTCACCAAGAGCCCCACAGACCCCAAAGCCTGCAATTGGAAGAAGTACAAGTTCATTGTCCTCAACTCTCTCAACCAGAACACCAAGCAAGACAGCGCTGACCAGAACGAGATGGGAACCCTCTCTCCTCGCACCTATGTGCCCATGTCCACTTGCCAGCAGTCCATGGAGCCAGAGCATCTCAATGTGCAATCCCCCACCAAAATAAGCGTGAATGGTGAAGACTCTACTATCCCACAAGCAAGCAGACTCAACAATATTGTTAACAGGTGAGAAGACTTCCTCCTCCCTGAGAAATACGACTTCCTGCATTATTGGTGAGGGTTTGGAAGTGTGAAATATCTGTAGCATTGGGCTGGGAAGTCCAGTCATGAGCAGATGGAAGCCCCTGCATTTGGTGGAGGGCTGCCAGTAACGTTGTCTGAGTGCCCACCATCCCCACTGTAGCGGTGCCAGCCTGGACTGGCAAAGGAACTAGGAACACTGGGTTGTGAATCCCTGGGTAACTTTGCCAGCTCTGGATGATTTCTGGAGCCCAGATTTGCCTAGCCTGTGTTTCCACCAGATTCCCTGTGCCTCAAGCTTTTTGTTGGCTGTAAGCATTGAAGTGGCCAAAGTATCAGGGAACAATTTGCTATCCTCTGGACCTGCATGTTCCTAAAGACATTTGAGGTCATTTGGTGATGGGCAGCTGAAGGTTTGAGGCTTAAGGACCTGTTGTTGATCAGAGCTATGCTGTGCATCTCACCACAAAGGTGTCACCATAAAACGTGTCTGTCTCTTGTGTCGGGAGGGCCTGCAAACAAGGGTCTGGTATCTCGAGCACAGCAAGAGCCTTCTCACGGCTGTGTACGTTGCTGTCCTTTCACAGGTCCCGGGATGGGTCCCCTCGGAGCAGTGAAGGGCAGTCCCCACTGTACATGCATTCATCGAAGTGCAGCTCCTGTGGCTGCCAGTCCCCACAACATACTGAGATGTGCCTTCATACCCCCGGCTCAAACTTTGGAGAAGAGATGGGGGAAACCCAGTCTGAATACTCTGACTCCAGCTGCGGTGAGTCTTGCATCCTTGGTTGTCTTTTTCAACCAGCAGTTGGGGGACTGTGCAATGTAGGGACCCATCACTGAGTGCCCTGTGATCAAACACACACTCAGACCTGCCCCTGAAGCTGGTGGACCTCACAGTGCTTTACAGCCCTCTCTTAACTGTCTGCCCAGCTGTGTGCATGCATATAAGGCGCACATGCACATGGGAATTGCTTCCTTCCTCCCCTTCCCCAGCACCATCCGGATACCTTGTGCAGGGAGTTAGTCACCTGCTGCAAACCTGGCAGGTGAGGACAGGAAACAAGTGCACCCCACCCCACCAGAACCACAGGAGAACAAGCCTGACAGATGTAATGACCGTAATGGGGATTGGGCAAGATGGCATGTCTCATGCATCCGTCATGATATCTTTATTATCAAGGAGCCCAGTGTGCACATCTGGGGAAATGTAGATAATGAGACTTGCAATCTTGTTGCAAAACCACACAAGCCCAAAGACAGGTATCTGTGCACTCATCTGCCTGTAGCTCAGGGAGGGGGAATGCAGCATTGCCACCTGTAGTGTGGGCAGAGATCCAAGGAGGGAACATCACTGTGGTAACACTCAACACAACATTTAAGAGTTGGGCACCCTCCTACTGGGGGAACCTGCCTTGTGATTTGGGTGATGATGGTCTTCCCAAGCTCAAGGCAGACGTCTGTACCTGTAAAGGTTAAAGACCTCTAAAGGTGCAGGAGTTGCTCCAGAGCTGAGCATCCTTCAGAGGATGCCTGATAACTTGAGTGCTTTCATGGGCCTCTCTGGAAGATGTCCAGGTGACATGCTGGCTTCTTGGAAGCAGCCTGTGTGTCGCTAAAGGAAAGAGAGAGCTCTAAATTAAGGCTCGTGATGACTTTGCTCTCTCAAACCATGCATGTTGTTGCTGTGTGCACAAGGTCAGGAGGTAACAGCATGGTGCAAGCACAACTGAACGTGAACACCTGCATTTGGCTGCTTGTTCCAACACTTGCTCTGGCTGCCCCTCTCCTCCATCCCAAATCCATCCCATAGCCTATCAAGAAGGTGGCCCATGCACTGCCCATCTGACTGGCCTCCTCTCTGCCCTCACAGAGAACGGAGCCTTCTTCTGCAACGAGTGCGACTGCCGGTTTTCCGAGGAGGCCTCTCTCAAGAGACACTCTCTGCAAGTCCACAGTGACAAGCCCTACAAGTGTGACCGCTGCCAGGCCTCCTTTCGTTACAAGGGGAACCTCGCCAGCCACAAAACCGTCCACACAGGTACAGTGTTGGCTATAGGGACAGCTTTGGGGACGCTGTGTGGGTGAGCATGTGGGTGTCTATGGCTGAGTTTGTGCCAGGTGCAGCATCCTCTACTCTGTGTCACAAGCTGTTCCTGATGGGAAGAGCAAGGTCCTTTACTTGGCACTGCCAGGGATCCCTTGGACAGAGCACTAAACCTGGGAATGGGAGAGGTACCTGTTTTGCAGCAGGGGTGGAACTCAGCCTCCTTTGCTATAAAGCACTGGGCACCACTGTTTTTAAAGGTGTCCTGCAAAATGCGTAGCTGGGAGCAAATGCACGGCCTCCAGGTAACTTTGTGGTAGACTTAAGCAAAAAAAAAATATAAAAATAATCAAAAGAACATTTAGGGAGAAGTCTGAGATTTATTTTTACATCCTAGAAATCCAGGTCACATCTAGCTTGGCATAAACTCTGCTGATGGGAAAATCTGTGAATGGATGGACTCTGTGAATCAGCACAATGAAAGCTGAGAAAAGGAAGAGGATATTAAGGGTTTAGTCATTTGCTGACAAACCTAGGGCTTATTTTATTTTGTGCTTTTAATGCTTAATATGTCAACAGCCAGTCCACAAGCTGGGGAAGGGAAGTCTGGGCTGACGACTCAGTGCTGCTGCACTGAATTAGACCCAAATTCCCACAGTCTCAGCTGAGCTCCAGGAGGGCTGTGCAGGGGACTGAGACAACACAAGCGCCAGGGCAGGGTTCAGGGGTGCTTAGTGACAGCTGTAGGGAGATGGAGGTGCCAGCTGCTGTTGCAGGGTCAGGAGGGATGATGCTGTTAATCCTTGCTCGCAGAGCTGCCTGATTTCCTCTCTTGCCCTGAAGGCTGCAGCTCCCAATCCAAAAGAGAAGAGCTACCTCCTGAGCTCACCCTGCTCTGTAAACACCCTGACCAATGCTGCTTGTCCGCAGCCATCTCCAAAAGGGACAGGAGTCAGGGCTAGTGCTTCATGCCATGGGGTCTGGCACCTGAAGGGACTTAGCTCTGGGGAGCACCATGGATCCTGTGTGCTGAGCACAGCTGTAGCTAATCCCTCACCCTTTCTTTTGGGCCCTGCAGGAGAAAAGCCGTACCGCTGCAACATCTGCGGGGCACAGTTCAACCGACCAGCCAACCTGAAAACCCACACACGTATCCACTCTGGGGAGAAACCCTACAAGTGTGAGACCTGCGGGGCCAGATTTGTCCAGGTGTGTGTAGCCTCTGGGACCCACAGTGCCTGGGGAGGTGGGATATGGTCAGATCTTCTGCCCAAGACTGGCAGATCTTCCCCACCAAGACTGGTGATGCCTCATGGCAGGGAGGAGGCTGATGATGGCCCAGCTTGCTATCTTGGGCAGCTCTTCCCGTGGTGCTGTGGGGTAAATAGGGACCGTAAGATCTGAGGGGGGGCAATTTGTCTAAGTAAGGAAGCCTTGGCTGCTGGATGTAGCTATTCTGCTCCATTTGGTCTTAAGGACTGGAGATACCAGACCTCAGACACATGGCCCAGATTCCTAGCTGGAATCCAATAGACCGAAAAAAAGATGGCTGGGCAGAACCTCATTCCCACAGGGATACCCTTGCTCCCAGTGGGATGCCTTCCTCCCTGGGGCTGTCCTGACCCGGAGCTGCTCTCTGCAGGTGGCCCACCTCCGCGCTCACGTGCTCATTCACACCGGGGAGAAGCCGTACCCCTGTGAGATCTGTGGCACACGCTTCCGGCACCTGCAGACCCTCAAAAGTCACCTTCGAATCCACACAGGAGAGAAACCGTATCATGTGAGTGGCCCTGCTTCTTTTGGTGGTGGGGAATCTCCACTTGGGCTGGGGGAGGATGCTGCCAAGCCTGGGGGGCTGGGAAGACGCAAGGACATTCACACAGGCTGGTTGCAGCATCCTAATGCCCTTTGCCAGCCTCACGAGGCCCTGCACCAAGGTCACATCCCTGCTTCTTGTGCCCCATTTCCCTCCCAGGCATTAGCTGATGCTGATGTGGTATTTTTTCAGGCGTGGCTGTGTTGGAAACACTGACATGCAGCCCAAGCTGGGTACATCTTAGTTGCGCTTTCTTCCACCCCATCTGGAAGAAGGTCACGCTTCTTCAAATAGCTATGGCTTAAATTACAGCCGCCTGTGGTGTGCCGGGGATGGGGAAAAGGAGCAGACAGCCTGGCCTGAGCTCCCCCCTGATGGTGATAATCGCACCCAGCGAGCAGCCTGCTCTGCCTTGCTTGCAGCCCTGGGGGCTCCCAGCTCTTTGCTGGGGCTTTCCCGGCTTTCACCATCTGCTAGAGAGAGAATCCAAGCAGGGATTGACATCTAAGCATCCTGGAACCATCCAGCTTGGCAGAGGTCAAAAGCAGCTCTAGAAATAGCCCTGTAGCTGGTTTGATCACCTAGATATGGAGCTTGGTGTTCTGTCTATCAGAGCCAGAGTCATCTCCTGAGGGACTTCGCCCTTTGCGCATCCCATAAACCAATATATGCTGCTGAAAGCCGGGGATGGGGTGCACTCAGGGGCTGCTCCTCCCACCGCTTTCCCACTTTTTCCGTCGTCCACCTGTTCAGTGGGTGCAGTGTCCTGGGGTCTCTGGTGGAGAGCAGGCATTTGCTGGCCCGAGGGGAAGGACGTGTCCCCTGCCATGGCGTTTCACACCCTCTGCCTTTGCCTGTCCCCCCACAGTGTGAGAAGTGCAACCTGCATTTCCGCCACAAAAGCCAGCTGCGGCTCCACCTGCGGCAGAAGCACGGGGCCATCACCAACACCAAGGTGCAGTACCGCATCTCGGCCAGCGAGGTGCCTCCGGAGCTCCCCAAGGCCTGCTGAAGGCACAGGATTTCCCAGGGGGAGGTCGTCTTCGGGGGCATGAGAGGGGGAGAACCTGTCCAAAGGATACTTGCAACACTTTAAAAGATAAAAAAAAAAAATGGAGAGAAAGAAAAAATATTCATCACATGATGGAGTGCCTCTAAACCCATAGTACAGATAGGTGGAAGAAACATTAGAAATTAAAAAAAAAATTACAAATAAACGGGTTTTATTTTTCCCAGTTATGTGAAACAAAAAGAAAAAATAAAATTATTCAGATCTTACTGTATATAAAACATAAAAAAAATTTAAAATAGTCATTTTAAATGTCTGTGCAGTGGAGTGTTGATAAACTCTGGAGTCTAACCTTCACAGCCTTTGCCGTTTGAAGATGAGGAATGTAATGTTGATTTATGGGAACAGATTTTTTTCTTTTGTATGCAAAATGTGTGTTCTTTTAAAGAGAAAGTATGCTATTAAAGAGAGGGCTTTAACTTTTTTAACCAAAGGTGAAGGAATCTATGGCAGAGTTGTAAATATATATAGATATAAATATATAAATATATATATAAAATAAATATATATAGACCTTTAAAAAAGCTATATTAAAAATATATAAAATGCATTAAAGGCTCAGTTGGACTCTGCAGGCAGAAGCCACTCTGAGAATCTTTATTATGATAGAGCACTTAAGGAGATATTTTAAAGTATTGCATCTGTACAAGTAAGAAAATATTTTGTCTAAATGCATCAGTGTATTTGTATTTTTTTGCAAGTGAAGGTTTACAATTTACAAAAAAGTGTGTATTAAACCAACAAAGCTGCAGAAGGAATTTAAAATAATAATAAAGTGTAATTTTTTTGTTCTAGTTCTCAGTCTGTATATATGTAAAATGTGGTTTCGCACGGTGCCTTTCTTTTCAATGGAAGTTTTCAGTGTATGGACTATATTGAGCTCAGTTTCTTCAAGGTACAGCCTGATGTTGCAAAAGGAGTTTTGGTGGAACTCTCTAGTGGGGGAATGTTTTATTTTTTTTGTTTTGGATTTTTTTTTTGGTCTTATTTTACATGCTTGTGTTATAAACAATCTCGGGAGACAGGGTTTGGGCTGTGTCTAAACTGCATTAATGCGTTCTGTAAAATATAGCTGTACAAATAAAAGAATAAAATGAAGAAAACTGATGTATGATGGAGTGAGAGGTCTGTTCTTGCCTGTCCTTCTCCTTAAGCACCTTGAAGCCTGCCTAGTGCCCAGGGAAGGGGCTGAGCATCCTGAGCCCTGGTTGTGAGCTCTTGGCTTGGTGTGGCTCTGGCCCTGTGTTGAAGATGGGGGCCTGTTCTGGTATCGAGTGAAGAATGGTCTCTGGCAGGAGGTCTGAGCAAGACACAAGCTTGCTCCTCCAGATCCTGGTGGGGACTGTGCCCCACCCCCTTGGTATTTTCTGCATTGGCACCGACTAGCCAGCAGGAACAGGGCAGAGCCTGGGAGAGACCTTTGCTGACCAGCCCAGGGCCAGTTCCAGATGACTGAGGAGTTATTTATATTTCCTGGAATCCAGTGCACTTGCCAGAATTACTCAGGGAGGATGGCTGCCTGCTGCTCCTCTCTTTTCAGAGCCTGGGATGGTAGGGGCCTGCTGTTCTGCCTGCCTTGTGAGAGGATTCAGTGGAGCAGGACCTCACTGACCGAGAGCATCTCTGCTTCCAGCCATTGCACGCAGGCTTTGCGCCAGAGCTGAGACAGCCCAGCCTAAGGCAGTCCCTGGGCTCGCCCTGGTAGGGAGCAGAGCTGCTTTTCTCTGTTTGGGTGGCTGTGGCATGCTGGGAGAAGCCCGGAGCACCCAGACCCTGAATTCTGCAGGCAGCCCAGCAGCTCTGCGCCACTCTGCGATCACTGGTTTCAGAAAACCAAAGAGCCACATGCAAAAAGTTTCTCTGAATTACACAGGCAGGACTGGCTGGAACCAGCACTGGTGTGGAGCCCAGCCCCAGCTCAGCACGGCCTGGGGTGGGGCCTGAGTTTCATTTTGAGTTTAGTTAATTCATGGATAATTTTGGTTCAGGGCTTGCCAGATTCACAGTGGGGGGACTTGGAAGCACCAGCAGGAAGGGGAGGGCCTGGTGCAGGAGGGGCTGCACTAAGGAGGAGCTGGAGATGAAGAGAAGGATGTGTTTTTCAACGCACCATAGGACAGAGGTGGATGTGAGACAACCAAAGCAGCCTCGCATGGCAGGAATATTCCAGGAAGAGGGGGAACCAATTTGCTGTTTTGTAGGATTCTCTCTGCTCTGACTTGGCCTTCTGATGGTCACAGCAGGCTGAGATGCCTATTGCCGACATTATCTGAATGTTTTTAGGACCAGGAGCTATGAAGATGCTTTTGGGCCCCATAAGTAAGATCATGATGACCAATAACAGCAATGCTATTCTTAGAGAAGTTTCTGCTGAGGAATTGCCTTGCTTAGCTTAGCCTCTGGATCTGGACAGGTTGCTGACCTGGACAGAGTGGCTGGTCCTCATCTTTGTGAGCTTGTGGCTTTTAGGTCTGCTGTTCTTCCTTGTGACATCTTTGAGTTCTTGCTTTATGTGCTCATCTAAAGACAAAGCAGTTGCCTTCTCCTGTTTGCCTCTAAATAAACACGTTGTTTCAGGCTGAAAATTACACTTTTTAACTTCTCCTACTCTGGTCTTGCGAGACCTCACCCGTAGTACTGTGTCCAGCTCTGCAGCCGCCAGTGCATGGAAGACATTGACCTGTTGGAATGAGTCCAGAGGAGAGCCACTAAGCTGGTCACAGGGTTGGAACACATCTTCTATGAAGACAGGCTGAGAGAATTGGGGCTGTTCAGCTTGGAGAAGGTTCCAGAGAGACCTTAGAGCACCTTACAGTACCTAAAGGGAGCCCACAAGAGAGCTGGAGAGGCACTTTCCACCAGGACATGCAGTGATAGCACAAGGGGGAATGGCCTTAAGCTGAAGGAGGGTAGATTTAGATTAGCTGTTAGGAAGAAATTCTTACCCATACTGGTGGTGAGGCACTGGAACAGGTTGCCCAGAGAAGCTGTGGACGTCAAATCCATGGCAGTGTTCAAGGCCGGCCTGGATGAGGCCTTGAGTAACTGTAACTAGTGGAAGGTGCCTCTGCCCATGGCAGGGGGTTGTAACAAGATGATCTTTAACATCCTGTCCAACCCAAGCCATTCTGTGATATCCCGACCCCCAGCTCCTCTGGCTTGTCTCCCAGCAGACCAGATCTGCTGGCATGTGAAGAAGCCCCACAAAAAGGTGAGGGCTGAGCAACGAGCTGGAGCCAGCTTCTCTCTCCTCCTATTTGATTTGGCCGGGCAGGACAGCTTCCTGGCAGCCTGCAGCAAGCCTCTGCCTGCTGTGGGGCAGGCATTTCATGGAGTGAGGTCTTCCCAAGCATCCTTCTGGGCAAGAGCCTATTTTTCACCCCGCAGGCTGAGGCCAGCATGAGCCCTCACCAACTTACTTGTGTTAGAGGGTGGTAGAAAAAGGACCACAAATGAAGCATTGCCTGAGTGTTGACAACAGCAAAATCTTACTTTCCCACCTTGCTCCCTCACTTGCTTTCTCTTTCTACCTTTCCCTGGTGGGTTTTTAATGTTTAGTAAAGCTGGCTGTCCTCACGACAGGGTTTTGACACACATACTGCTCTCATTTGACACACAGATTTAGGTTTCTCCCCTCCCTCTCAGGACTTGCTTGCCCTTGAGCTCACTGCCTCTCTGGTTACTGCAGTTGTCACTTTTGGAAGCGGCTGGGCTGGGCTGACAGCTCCACTTACCCCAGACAAGCAGCTGTGTAGCCACGACCTCTATTTCCCATTGACTTGCTCAGCTGCACTTGCAAAATAAATACTGTATTTTCCCGGACGATGGTTTCCTCCTCCTGACAGATTTTATTTTTTTTTAAAGAGTGATGTCATGGCTTTTCCAGGCAGCTCAGCTGAAGCGATAGCAATCCGCGGTCAAAGGCCCGCAGGCATCTGGCACAGTTGGTGTTTGGAGAGGCGAGGGAGCCGTCACACACAGAGCTGCCCTACACCTGTTTTTTGCCTGCTTTATACCCAGAAACACTGAACTGCTCAGCTCTGCCCGTGTCGGTACTGCTGGGTTTCTCGCCCTTGGAAAACGCAGCTTCAGAGGCAGGCTGGCATTCAGAGGGAAGGTCACCACCAAACCTATGAAATGGCTGGTGGCCAGGAAGGCCCAGCACGGAAGTGGGGATTCAGACTCCAGGGCAGTGAGCAGGGCTCGGGGAGGGGATGCTTTATTGCTTTCGGCAGCGCTGAGGGACGACCCCCGGGGCGGGGCTGCGGCTGGGGCCGGGCCGGGGCGTTCGGCTGCATTCTGCCGAGCCTCCACAAGAGGGCAGTGGAAGACCCAGTTTGAGCACGCAGTCCTGGAATTCTGGAATGGTTTGGGCTGGAAGGGACTTTAAAGATCATCCAGTTCCAACCGTGGACAGGGACACTTTCCGCAAAATCAGGTTGTTCAAAGCTTCATCCAGCCTGGCCTTCCAGGGATGGAGCATCTGCAGCTTCTCTGGGTTACCTATTCCTCACCACCCTCACAGTAACGAATTACTTCCTTATAGCTAACCTAAGTCGACCCTGTTTCAGTTTAAAGCCATTCCCCTTTGTCCTATCAGTGCATGTGCTTGTAAAAAAGTCCATCTCCAACTTTCTATAATCCCGTTTAGTTACTGGAAGATGCTATAAGGTCTCTCTTAGAGCCTTTTCCAGGCTGAATAGGGATGGTGTTTATAGAGGAGAGTTACAGAGAGAAAGCAGAGTCCTGTATTACTTCCTGATTTTGTGTGCTCATCCATCTGTACCCGTCATCTCTTGCCTTATGCTAGTAACTCCTCACAGCTTAGGCCTGCATCTTTCTGTACAGCCCCAAACACAGCCCCATCCCTGACTCCTGGCAGCCACTGCAGTAGTACAGGTAAACACCCTGGTATTTAACCCTCATAATATACCTGGCATATAACTCTTAGCTCAGCCTGTTCAGCTGTGTTTCTGCACGTGTTTGTGCTGATCTTTTCCTTGTCTTTCCCATGTATTTCCCTTTTCCTTCCCCTTTCTCTTCCCTTTCCTTTTCCGTTTCCCTTCAAGGCAGCTGCCGTCAGCCCTATAGATGCCATGGCAGTATCCCAGAGACTGGGAATAAATCTCAGGCAGCAGCATCAGAAATCCTAAACACAGCTCGGGCTCTTAGACAGAGACATTTCAAAAATTAAGTACTAGAATCCTGCCTCTGTGAACCTCCACAGTCTGACTGCCCTCCCTCTTTGCTACTGGAGCAGAAATCCCAGAGGCTTGTAATTAGCGGAGAGGAAAATTCTTTTGGATCTGTGCCCAAGTTTTACTATAAAACAGAAACCTCTCATGGCTGTTGTTCATGTACAACCCCAACATCACCACTCTCTGTGTGGCCCATTCCAGGGATACACGGTACCATTCAGACCGAGTCTCTCTCCCTTATCGAGCTCTTGGTTTTTATTATCACTCAGGCATGACTGACTACTCTTTCTCCACTCATCTGGATCTCCCGGGGCCGGAACCTGCTCTATTAGGTTTTCAGCAAGCTGCTAGAGCTGTGGGGCTGTAGCAGCTTCCTTGCTGCCCCACAGCACCAGCTGTGTGTCCGGAGGAAGAATGAGGAATGTCACCGCCCTGGCTCCCAGATGGCTGCTCAGCCCTACCAGCCTGAGTGCTAGAACATAAAGAAAAGCGGTTTTCCCTGCTAGCAAGGTATTGACCCACGGCAGAACTGTCCTGCTCGTGAAAGCAGAGATGAGACCGTGGAGAGTGTTCTGTAGGTGATAGCGAGGGAGATAAGGTGCAATAGGAACCGGGCTGACGGCCGCGGTGACAGCAGAGGGCACGCTTCGCTGCCGGGCACACAGCCTGTGCACACAGACCCGCGCATTGCTGGACTGCTCTGGGTCTGTGGAGCAAGCTGGAAGCGTGGGGACAAGGAAGCAGTCACGGGAATTCAATGCAATTCAGTCGTCTGCAAAGCCACATGCCCTGCAGCGCTGCGGCAGAGAGAAAGAAACAGAATTGCCTTTGCCACAGCCGAGCGGATGATGGATTTATCTGGCTGGAGAATGAGTGCAAAAAAATTCAGAGCACAGAGATCCCATAGAGGAGCTGGGGGAAGGGGAACTGGTAAATCAATCTGCAACACACTCACTGCTCCATGTCTGCGCCAGCCATGAGGACTTCTGGAGGTCTGCCCTTACCCCTTCCCCAGGAGTCCTCTGTAGGAGACAGCCCGGACTTGTATGGAGCAGATGGACTTCCTTTCTCCACTCCCTCATCGCTGATTCCTTCAGGTCAGCACAAGGGGGTTTTCTGAACCAAAGCACATTGTATTTTTTCTTTAGATTTTCCTTGAAAGGAAACACGAAAATTTTTCAGAAGGAGAACATCAGAGTGATTCTCCCAAACATTACCTGAGAACTTTGGTTCATTCAACGTTGTATCTGTCAACAAGGCTCAGACCTGATGGGAGTTCAGTTTCTCTCCTCTAAACAGGCTGAGATATTTCTAGGGGAACATTCCCATCGAAGCTTTGTCTCTGGTCCTGCCTCACCAGCCTCACAATCTCAGCTGAATCCCAAGAGGGTAAAAACGGCCAAGGTAGATGTCAGAGCCTTTCTGAGGCTGCTCTGGCTCAAAAGCCGAGTCATCTCCTGATGGAGGGCATGACCAGAGAGAAGAAAATTACCACACTTTTGCTTTCTTCTGGTAACCTTCTGAAATTCAGTGGGACAAATCCAAGACATTTCCATGTGGTCATAGTTCCCCTGTTGCTGGGGGACACTGACGTAATTGCTCCAGCCTCCCTCAGGCAGAGAGGGGAACAGAGGGACAGCCACCCAGCTCCAGTGCTGCACTGAGACATGGAGTCAGAGCCAACCTGGTCTTCCAAGCCTTGTCTCCATGTGTCTGGAAAAGCCATAGTAGCCAGTGAACGTCAAAGCCAGGAATTCCCAATGTGACGGAGGGTCTGTGCTTGCCTGGAACTGGACTGTTAGGCGCACAACAACTCCAACCTTGCTCCTAACCCAAAGCCCCACTGGGCATTATTGCTCTGCTGCAGGATGCCCTGCGCTGCCAGATGGCCAGGGAGGGTTGGCAGGGCAGGGTTGGGCTGTGTAGATGCAGAAATGAAGAACAAAATGTGGGTGCAGACAGGGGCTAGGAAGGAACATATCCGGGCTGAACATCTTTAATAGGGCTGGGCTCATGAACACGGAGGTGCTGTGGGAACCTGGGGAAGAACAAGCTGCTGAGCAGCCTGGGTTTGGGCAGGACATCAAGAATGGCCCCTCAAAACCCCTTAAGGAATCAAATCTGTTATCTTCCCCCATTTTATGGCAGCATGACCATACCAACTTCCTAAAACCAACCCTGCCAGCCCACCTGGAACCCAGCCATCTCCCGCTGAGCTATGCAACTCTGCAAAATCCCATTAGGTGTGTCTAAGTCCTGCTGGCCCCACAGGAAGTTGCCAGGAAATGAGAAAGAGCGGAGCTCATCAAGGATGTTGTTCCTGCACTGCACCAGCCCCTACAGCTCTCAGCTCCATGTCCGTGTACAAGTGGGCCCAAAGGGTGATAAAATGTAGCACAGCTCTCCATCCTATGCAGCAGTGCCAGGCTGCACTCTAGCCCATTGCCATGTCCTAGGAAATACAGGTGCTGAACTGATCCCTCCAGCACATGGCTGTGGAAGTCAAAGGAGGATGGTACCTCAGGAGTGATGGGGGTTCCCAGTGTCCCCATCCCCTTGGGTGACACACTGAACGACAGAAGGGGT
Source organism: Rhagologus leucostigma (assembly GCA_013397725.1). Taxonomy (NCBI): domain Eukaryota; kingdom Metazoa; phylum Chordata; class Aves; order Passeriformes; genus Rhagologus; species Rhagologus leucostigma. The sequence goes on along the minus strand of VZTD01005606.1, from coordinate 672,574 downwards.
GCCAGCCTGGAGCGTGTAGCGGCAGGGGACGTTAGGTAACAGCGTCCAGTAAGCCACAAGGGAAGACTGAAATAACCCCGTGCTGTCTCCTATTTCCATCTCTCTCCCTTCTGCATCCAGTGTGGAACCCAAGCAGACTGCACTGCCCTGGGCTGTGGGAACTGGGATGAGCTGATGGGGAGTTGGAGCCTTCTGCAAAGCTGGCCCAGGCTTGCACTGCAGTGTGGCACAGCAGGGCTGTGCTGTGACAAGGAGGAGAGCCTGGGGGCTGCAAAATGAGTATATTCCCAGTGCAAGTAGAATAGGAGAGCCCAGCTTGCTGCTACTGGCACATCTGGAAAAGTGGGGAAATTACTGTTGCTGAGAGAATCCTTTCATAGGAAACCTCTCTTGAAGGCAGGCAAGAGGGCCAGGATAGGTTTGATGCCCAGCATCTGCTGCCTTGGCCATTTGCCATGCCCAGGACTGGCTCTGCTTCTTTGCCCACAGGAGGAGAGAGATGCTGGCCCAGCTGCTAACACAGGGTCTTGGTGGAGAGAAAAGCTCTGACAGTCATGGCCCTTGGGGACAATCTGCTCTCTTGGGTCCAGTCACTTCCCTTGGCCTTGGCAGGAGGCTGTGTCCTGTGCCCAAAGCATGGGAGTGTGTCTAAACACGGGCAGAGGCTGATTCTTCTCCACCGGTTTCCCCAGAGCAAGACCAGTGCTAGAAGACAGACAGGGTGCCAGGAGCACAGAGCTTGGCCTTGTTCATGTCAGGCAGATGAGGAAAAACAGGCTGTAAATGCAGCACAAGTAAACCCAACCCTCAGGGCCTCATAAATGAAGACTTATTCTCTCATGATTGTCATTAATTTTGCTCCACTATTTGGGAAGGATGAAGACGATGAAAGCTATGTGAGGCTGCAGTGCCACGCTGCGCAAAGGAAGGGAGGCACCACCCAGGGAGGTCAGTCGCAGCTCAGCCCAGAGTTCTACCTGGTCTGGAACATTCAACCAGCACCAATTCATCTTGTTGGACTCTGAAACACAGCAGGAACACTTTGTCTCATGCTTCATACTCCCAGGTCAGCTTCAGCAAACCCAGCCAGCAGCACCAGGGCTGAAAGTGGGGCACGGGCTGCACATTAATTCAGCATGAAATAAAATGTAATTTTGAAGGTTTCTGGAGACCTTTTTGCAGTACTTGAATTCTTGTCCCCTCAAGTCTTTGACTTTCCTCAGCTGGAAACTGAGATAGGAGAGATTCTGATACCCCTTTTTTGACAGCAGAGGCCCTTTCTGGTACATCCTGCTCTGCTCCTGCCAGCTGGGAGACAGCCGAGGAGGCTGGTCCTTCGGGGTTTTGAAGCAGCTTTTCCCATTGTGGGCACCAGCCAGCTCACAGGGACAGGCTGGAGGAGTGGTGGAGACCGACCATCCAGGTGGGACAGGTGCGTCCCACGGGACCAGCACGTCCAGTGACCCTGAGATGGAGACAGGGGTCCCCGCAGGCTCAGCCAGGGACCAGCACGCCCCGACCCAGGCACCGGTTTGTCATCGCTTCCAGGAGCTGCAGAGCCACGGCAGGAGCCGAGGCCCTCTCCCGGGAGGCTCCCGCTGCCCCCGGAGCTGCCCGGGGGAAGGAGTCTGGGAACGGACCGGTGCCGGCGAGACCCGCGGGGGGGGAGGGGAGGAGGCAAAAAGACCCCCAGGGGCACCTCAGCACCCCCCTGCAGGAGCCGGGGGCAATCGCCCTTAAGCGGACCCTTCGCAGCTCCCCGGATTCTGGAGCCGTTTCTCACCCGACGGGGCGGGACCCGGCTCCGGGGCGCGGGGCTTTGGCAGAGCGACTGCTGGGGGCTTCACCCTCCGGCACGGGTGGCCGGTGACAGCCGGGACCCCCCACCGCCGCTCCGGTGGGCTTGTGGCCGGGGAGGAGAGAGAGGACGGGCAGGGTCGGGAGCTCTGGAAGGGCGGTGATTTGGGGACAAAACGCGCCGGGGGCGGCCGGAGGGGAGGGGAGCTCAGGGGGCCAGCTGAGGCTTGGCCGGCGCCGGGCAGAGCGGAGCATCCCCGGTCCCGTTCCCCCCTCCCCGTCGCAGAGACCCACCCCCGGCGGCGTGGGGCGAGGGGGGCGCCCCCGCCTTGACGTCAGGAGAAGGGTTTATAAAGGCGGCGGGCGGCGAGGAGATCCCCAGCGCCGGAGCCGAACCGCAGCGGAGCCGCCAGCGCCTCCCGCCGCCGCCTCCCGCGCCCGACCCGCCGGCGAGATGCTGTCGTGCCGCCTCCAGTGCGCCCTGGCCCTGCTCTCCATCGCCCTGGCCCTCGGCACCGTCTCGGCCGCCCCCTCGGACCCGCGGCTCCGGCAGTTCCTGCAGAAGTCGCTGGCCGCCGCCGCCGGGAAGCAGGTGAGAGCCCCGCGACGGGGCGGACACCCCGGGCACCCCTCGGGAACCCCGCTAGGCACCCCGACGGCCGCGCTGCAGCCTCCCTCTTCTCCAGACACCTCCTGATTCCCCGTTTCAGAACCTCCGTTCCCTGTCAGAGCCCCTGGCACCCCTGCTGCAGACCCCTCCAGTTCCTCGCCAGACTTCCCCAATGTCCGCGTTTCAGACACCCGGTTCCTCGCTGCAGAACCCCCTTCCCCGACAGATCCCCTGGTTCCCCACCGGGGCTGAGCCAGGGACAGGTTGGGCAGCTGGTGCTGGGAGGTGAGAAACTCCAGCTGGGTTCTGGGGGTCTGTGAGGAACAGGCACTGCTGGGGCACAGGGCAGAGCCCTTGGTGAAGCTCCCAAGGGTTTCTCCGGGTCACAGAATGAAGGCAGCTTCCCCAGAGCACAGAACAATGTCCTTATCCAAGCTGGGTAACAGCTGAGGCTTGGAGGGACTAGAAGAAAAATAAGTCCCAGTGAGATGGTGACCAATTCAACCTCCCCTGCCAGCTCCCCAAGAGACCTTTACCGTGTCACTTTAGCAACAGGCTCGTGGCATCCTTGCTGAGTACAGCACTGAGTGCTGGAGCAGCAGGAAGAGAAGGTAAAGACGAGTTCATTCCCTGTCGCAGCCAGGACAGGGTCTGTCCCCACGCCAGGTAGATGCCATTGACACAACTGCTGCATAGCAGCTGTCAGGCTGGGCTCTTTGGAAAGTCAGGGCTCCTCTTCTCCTCCTGCATCCTGAAAGTCTCTAATCTGGGCACAGAGGTGTCTTAGAAGAACAGAGTGGTGAGCTCCCAGAAATCAAGGAGTAATTGTGGTCTCTATCTCTTTCTCCCTTTCTCTCTCTTGTCCCCCAAGGAACTGGCCAAGTACTTTTTGGCAGAACTGCTTTCAGAGCCAAGTCAGACAGAAAATGAAGCCTTGGAGTCTGAGGACTTGTCCCGAGGGGCCGAGCAGGATGAAGTGAGACTGGAGCTGGAGCGCTCGGCTAACTCAAACCCCGCTCTGGCACCCCGGGAACGCAAAGCAGGCTGCAAGAACTTCTTCTGGAAAACTTTCACATCCTGTTAGCTTTTGAAACCCACCTCTCTTCCCCATCCATCCCTGCCCTGCCCTGAGCAGAACCTTCACCACAAGAGGCGAAGACTGTAAATACACAATCCACAGTTATGGTGAAATTAAACAAACAAGGAAAATTTGAGTTTGATTTCCACTTGTTTTAATAAAACTTTCTGTTCCAATTGTACATGATTTGCTTGAGTTGTGATTTCTGACTAGTTCTTTGATGACATGCACTCTGCAACTCTTTCAAATGTACTATTTTTAATTCTCTGTTGCAATAAAATTTATGTTTCAAACGGTGATGCTGAGGCTCGGTGGTCAATGAGAAAACTGAAGTTACCTCTCAGGCTGCTCGTCTTCGAAACGCTGCCTGTCTCAGGGCAGCAAACACCGTCCACATCCACATGTACCCACACATACACACACAGTGTATCATAATGTGGTATTTTTTCTGTGGTCTTGCTAAAGTATTAGAGCCACAGTTGTATTTTAGAAATCAAATCGCTGCAGTTGTGACTGAATCAAATCCACAGCACTGGCACTTCAAGTCAGTCTAGAGGATTTACACCCATCACCAGAGGCATCACAAAAAATCTCAGCTGTGTATTTCGAGAGATGGGGATGATAAAAGTGGTTCATGATACAAGTTTATACCACACGTCTCATTCCCTTCTCAGCCACAGACACTTAAACATTTTCTTACCTGGCATATTTCACTCCTTGCAGCATTCCCAACAAACACTGCTTCTGGGATTCCTTCAGAAAGTTTTCCTTTGTTCTGCTGTGCAGGGGCAGGTTTCGCATCCCTGTAAAGCTGAGATGTTAACCCCATGACACCAGCCCCTCTCCATCTAATAAACTGGGCATAGCAGTTTTTCTACCCACCTCATCATCTTGAAATGCAATATTGAAAGGTTCAGCAGGATAGGAGACAGCATAGCAAGAAAAGCAGTCTTCTCTCAATGGAAGACAAATTTTTCAAGCTTTTGCAGAGTCTCGGCTTTCTGACTGTGCTGGTTTGTGCCCTGCACTCACAGGTGAATTGGAGCCATAGAGCAAACATCCTGCACAGAGGACAGGTGCCACTTTGACAAGAAATTCATCATTCAGGATTAAAAATAACAAATATTTCCTAGCCATCGCATGTGAAAGGAGGGTGAAAAATGGGGGATCTTACAGACATTCTTGGGCGCGGGGATGAGCAGGACTCCAGTGGAGCTGGATTCCCCAGCTGAAGGCTTGTTAAGTTGCCTCTGGTCTGTGCTGAATGTAGCTCTCTGTGGGGCATCGTTCTTGATGGCTCATGGACCATTGCTTTCATTCCTGGTCTGCGCCTCCTTTCCCTGTGGGCAGGGGTTTGTTGGATACGAGCTGGGGGGAAGGTGAATCCCGTGCCGTGGGGAACTGTAGCAGTGCAGTGTGAAATCCCAGCCCTGCCACAGAGCTGGCTGGGCTGTTCCACAGCCGACTGGCAACAGGCAAAGGCAGCAGAGACATGCCCAGGGAAGGGAGCTGCTGGTATCAGCCCCTCTGAGGGGGCCAGAGGCAGGGCTGGATGCTGCCCTCCCTCCCTGGAGCAGGGCAGCTGTGGCTTAGCCTGTGCTGCAAGCAGGGCTAAGGACTGCTGCTGGGCCAGCTGGATCCTGCACCTGCTGGAGAAGCCTTGCTGTGACATGATCCTGTGTCTCCTCAGCTCCTGGGAGCTTCCTCTCCTCCTCCCTTGGAAGTGGGATAGGTTTTGTGGTGTGACCTGGGGAAATGCTTGCTCCACATGCAGTGCCTTGGGGTTAGGGGCTCTGCCCTCTTTACCACAGCTGGGTTTGGTGCAGACTGGGCAGGGCACAGTGATCTTCGCAGCACTTTGTGGGGACAGGGGGAGAGCCTTACCCTCTTAGAGCCCCTGGATTTCTGTGGCTGGTGCAGCTGTGGAGGGTGCAGGATTAATTCACCATTGGGGGATGGACAGGGCTGCACTGCGGGGAAAAGCCTCCAAAAAGATCTTTGAGAAGTGCAGGTAATATAGATCAATAATCAGCCCTAAAAAGCAGGCAGGGTAAGAATAGGACCCTGTTTGAAAATGTGGAGACAGACTCTGTGAGGAGACAGCAATGGTCCCGGCTCACCTCTGATTCCTCCGCTGATGTGTAGCATCAAAGGAGCAGATTTTAGGGGATTCAGTAAAGCAGAGACCCTCCGCCCATCCCTGGCTGCTCACTCTTGTGTTGACTGAGGTTCCTCTTAGCTTTCAAAAAGCAGCTAATTTTTCAGCACTGAGACAGCCTCAAGAGAGCAGCTACAGGAACAGGAGGGGGGTGGAGGTGCCAGGGGCTTGAATATTCTTATGCGCAGAGTCCATCTTTCATGGGATATAAATAGACCACTACTCGCCTGAGGCTTTTCCCCTTGTTCATAATGCTCAACCCGTGCTTCTGAAGGGAGTTTAATCCTGCCAATTGCTGGAGTGAAACTCATCCCAAATAGGGATGAGGATGATCCTCAGTCACAAGCAGGAATTAAAGACGGTGATTCACAAGCTGCACCAGCCTGTTTCAATACAGCTGATGGCACGTCATGGCAGCTTCTGGGAAGCTTAATGAAAATGTACTGGTGAAGGCATGTCCTCAGTTCAGAGACAGAAAGACAAACTGCTCTTTCTGTCAGCTCGGGAGTTCCTGGAGTCTGGGGAGCTGGCTTCCAAGGCATTAAATGCACTATCACCACATGTAATTGCCGTATGGCAGGGCCAGCAATCTCAGGTGCTGGGAGCTGTACAAACACGATGCAGGAGATGGTCTTGACACACCAAGCTAAAAAGACCAGAAAGAAAAAGAAAGATTTCTCTTTTCCCTTTGATAGACAGGAGTTACGGGCTAAAGAGATTAAATAACTATATTTGATCCCTAGACTCGGAGCCATGGAACAGTGTTACAGGCTGGGAACACTCTTGCTGGGGAGGGCTGAGTCTGGGATGAACACATAGGTACGGTCAGCTCCCATGGGCCTGAGCTGCCGAAGGGCAGAGCAGTTTCTGGGAGAGGTTTCCAGGTGACATTCTCTGCAGGTCAGAGAGGAGGCTCCGTGGAGGGACAGCCTCAGCACGGGTCTGAGGGAGGTTAGGGGCTGTGATAATGCACACTCGGATGATTCATCTCCCCTCTTGCACTTGGTGCCACAGGCAGACCCCGAGTAATCCCCATCCAGCAGGTACCTTCAACCTGGTGATTCATCCGAGGCAATGCAGGGAAATGTCCATAAGGAACCACATAAAAGGGCCTGAAACTGCTGCCTGAAGAGTTGCCCTTAATGAAAACCAGAAAAAGTTGTACAACTTGGAAACACACATCCCATATGGGAAGTCAGTGAGGACCTTCTCAGCCATCCCCAAAGGCAGAGTCTCCAGTGGTGCTGCGGGGTGTCTCTTGATCTAGCAAGCAGACCAAGATTATTTTTTATGTGCAGTTCGAACTGGTAAAAAAGGGAAGTCTTCCTTGGTCCAGAAGGCTTGTTGGGGACCAATAGCTTGAAGTGATCCTAGCTGTGCTGCAGAGGAAGTACCTGCGGGACCCAGATTTCATACCCTGAGTCCACTCGGGCACCATCTCCTTTTGGCTCTACAGGAAAGACCAAGAACCTGGACCCATGGGCACAGGTTTCCTCCCCCCAGAAGAGCCCATAAGATGCTCAGGGGTGCTTTTGCCTTTACTCTGCCTCTGGGGCTCCTTGCAAGCATTACACCAGCTGATTGCAGCCACCAGGAGCATCTCTGATTCCCAGACCTCTGCTCCCACCACAGGAAACTTCCCTTTCATCCCACCCAACTCCCAGCATCTCTGGGGAGCACCAGATCTGCCCCCAGCCCCTGTATGGGTGACCACCAGGCGCTTGGAGAGAAGCACTCAGTGCTGCAACAAAGTCCTAATTCTCAGCAAGCAAAGCAGCAGGATGTTTATTGAGCAGGGTGAGAGAAGCTATACCTAGGCAATAAAAGTTATTATGATAAAGGAACAGACTGTACTCTTTGCTCACTGAACACCTTCTGACTCTTTGTCAGCTTATCACCAGAATAATGCAATAAAAACCACTTTTATTCTTTTTTTCTTCACCTTCGTCTTTATTTTATTAGGGAATTATTTGTTATTTTTTTCCAACACCTAATTCCACTTCTGAGAATAGCTGTTTGGCCAGATACTGTGGGTATCTCAGAAAACTTTTTGTACCCCTGCCTTAGGAGACTTACCTCATAAACAACTTGTGGAATACAAGAAAAAAATTAACAAAGTCACAAAAAACCCCACAAGTTCAGTTTCCTTCATATGTATAGTACAAATGCCAGTTTGTGCCATGAACTATTACTTCCAGCATCACCTGATAAAGAAATACATCTGGTCATCCAATTAACAAAATTAATTTAACAAAGGTGCCTAGTATTTCCTACAAAGATATTCCCTGAGAAAACATGGAATCATGCAAACCCAGGCTTTGTTTATCACCTAGACTGGCTGCTGGACAACAGAGAGAGTGACTTAGTCCCACATACAACAACAGAGCATCCCTCCTGATGCTCTCCACTGCTTGCCTCCCCCTCCCTTGCAGCTGTCTCTTGCAGTCAGCAGCCTGCTGTGCTCTGTGGTGCAGAAGGATGAAGCGCTCCTTGCCTCCAGCCCTGGAAAAGCATTCCCAGGAGGTGAGCTGAGACATACTCTGGGCCCTCCATACTCATCCCACAACCCCTGTTAGGAAATGTCCCAGGCACAGAGCCAAGGCAGTGATTCCCTCCCAGCCCGGCAATAAGCCCGGTGCTGCTCTGCCCCAAGGTAGATCATTTGCTCCCTTGCACAGAGCTCTGTGCTCTACCTTCAAGGAAAATCTCTCCTTTTGCTCATGACTGAGGCTTAGGAAGAAAAAGGATCCCCCCGGAAATCGGCTGTCACATTTGCAAGGCTCTTTTGTAAATCTTTCCTGGCAGCTCCTTTCTCTTGTTTTACTTCTTGTGCGTGTCAGGGTTTGTGATTCTTCCTAGAGGCTCAAACACAATATTCCTCTCCCTGTGTCTCTGGCCCGCACAGCAGCGTGTTCCCCAGAGGGTGCCATGTGGGGGGACAGTGCCGAGCACAAGCCCAGGATTGGGGTGCTCTGCAGCCAGCAGAGAGAGCCAAAGAGCACAGAGAGCCCCACTCACGGTCCGTGACTATCCGAGGAGATGCTGAGGATGTGGGTCCTCTCAGCCAGGGGCTGTCCCACCTCTGGCTACAACCTCCCCACAGGGAGATGGGCTTCAGTCAGAGGTCCTACAAAGAGGGGCTTTCCATGGAGCAGCACTTTCGGGTGCCAGAGCTGTGTCAGAATGCAGGCAAAGCTGTTGCACTGACAAGGAATTTTTTTTCCCAAACTAAGTGCCTGTTTCGCATTTCTAAAGGGCATTTCTCATGTCATGGTTGCCAGTTTTTAACATGTCTGAATGAAGTTAAATAACATGAAAATAAGTTAAGTGTTCTACCTAGAGTAAAATGCAGTGCGTTTTGTCCTAACGGCAACTTTCAAGAAACTGTTTCATGCAAATCTTCTTCCCTTGGCGTTTTTTGTTTTTCATCCTCTCCTTATTCATTAGCTCTTCTGAAACTTCACAGTCTAGGCAGCAATGGCAGGGGCAGAGAAAGGAATTGGCCTCTTCAAAGCAGTTGGGGGTCTTCCTGAAGAACATATGAGAATGCTGGGTCATACTGCAAAACAGGAACCCGGCAGGTCAAGAGTTTCTTCAACAGTGTGTTTCAATGAGAAACCTCAGCATGGTTCAAATACAAGATCTGCAGTCTCTTGTCGGCATGCAGAGATGCACCCTTGAAGCCAGAGCCCACCTGCTCTCAAGGAGGAAATTTCAGTGTGGTGGATATGGCTCCCCTCCGCCTGCCTCCACATGCAAGTGAGCAAGAGAGCAGGCTGGTCTGCAGAAAACACAATCTCTTTAGACTGAAAGATATAATCCAGGTAGATATGAACCCTGAATTCCAAACCCTGCTTATCTCTTCAGACAGTGATGACACATGTCATAACATCACCTCCACCATCAATTCCCTTATTCGTCACATTAGCAGTGGTGATACTGACACCAGCAACAAGGCAATGGAAGAAACTGAGGAGATCCTGAGACAGAGAAACAAAGTAGAAGCCATGTCTGGGCACATTAATGAGTTCCTTGTAGCCAACTTTCAATCAATCAAGTTTATCAACCAGCGGCAGGAAGCAGATAAGAAATGAGGGAAGGAACAAATCATTCTGTGATGTAGTTGTGTCACCCTGTAACTCTGTCCTCCAGAAGAAACCGGCTCAGGAGGCCTTAATGGAAATGCTTAAGGATGTAATGAACAACCTCTTTACCTTAATGCTTGAACTCCTGAATGGAGACATAGGGGAAAATCGGAAGCTAACACAGTCATTAATGTCCTCACGAAGAGAGTGTTTAAAAAATCTGACCAGATGCTGATTTTTGGTGCCTTGCTGAAGCTGCTTCAAGGCAGCCTGACTGCTGAGGGCAACCCAGATAGGTTTTCTGAGCTGCTGGCCAAGTGCCTGTGGAGCACCACATGGCTTCTGCCAGGCACCATCAACAGCATCAACCTGGATGCAATCCTGCTGGATGCCCACAGGCTCATGAAGACTTTCCGAAGGAAACACTGAGACAGCACACAAATAAACTCCCACTGCAGACCCTGAAAACTGCTGCGTAACTTGAGCAAGCTGAAAAAAGTGAGGATGCTGGACCACCTCACACTGACTCAGGATGCAGCTGGCTCCAAGGTAGAAGCTTCCCTCCAAAAGACAGTCAATCCTGCTGCCAAGCACAGGGCAAGAGAAACAACTGTAGGAGCAGGAGGGAAGGTGCCCAACCCAGCTCACAGGGTCGCAAATCACAAAACAGGTGATCTTTTAGAAATAATTTTCTAGAAAATTTTCTCCGAATAGAGTTTAAAGGTCTAGAGGAGTTATGTTTATGAATGTAAGAACAAATGGCCTGAGGGAAGTTGGAGTCTTTCATAGAAAACCTCTCTCTCTTGCAGAGCTGTGTGAAGCAAAGCCCAGCCATCATCCAGACAGAACAGGACACCAGAGAAGCTTCTTCCTCCTCCTCCCTTGGGGAGTACCTAAGGTGGAAGCATCTCCTCTCAGATCCATAGAGATCACAGGAGGGTCCATAAAGGGGAAGGAGTTGATGCCATCCGGCCACCTGGAAGACTGCAGCAACAGCCGTTTCCCTGCAGCAGAAACACAACCTTGCAAGCAAAACAGGGCACAGCAGACTCCCTGCCAGTCAGGTCCCCTCAAAGGATGCCAATGTCATGCTTCTCTCTGGGATGATGTCCCTGGAGGCAGGAAGAACCACCAGCAGAAAAAACGCTGGGACCTCAGAATTATCCAGGCCGCCCCCACACACACATCAGATGGTGAGAATCACAGATCAATAAAGAATAAACTCCAGCATGAATAACCGTGTGAGTTATCTCTTTTTGCCCTTTAAAAAAAATAAGGTGGGTAACACTGATACCTTGGGTCGAAACTGAGCACAGAGCTCACAAATCTGGCCAGGGCAGAGGGCAGAGAACCAGCTGTGCACTGACCCTTCCTAGACAGCCTCCACAGGGGTCCTGACATTGGATTTTCCAGTGTTTTAACATTCATGGTTAACAAAGTATCAGACCAACAGTGCCCTGGTTCCCAGATGAGACGGAGATCAAGGCATCCAAACAGCATCTCTACCTTCCTGCACATTGAGCACCACGTTGCCCAGGGAGCCTGCCAAAGACAAAGGCTGCTAGAGGAAATTCATTGGAGAAAGCGATTTGTAAAAGTTGCGTGTTTTTCTTAGGTAAAATCAATACACAGACTTTCAAATCCACTTTCACTTGTCAGACTGAAAGAGTTCGAGAGAGCAGAGTTGCTATGGACGACTGCAGAATGCCAATGCCTCACCCCGGCCCATCCGTCAGCTCCAGGTTTCCGAGTACGTTGCTATTCTCATGTAAAATCGCCTTAATTCGTCTTTAACATCCCTCTTGTCTCTGAGTTCTTGAGGTGGGAGTCCTTAGCTTTGTGTCAGGTATAACAGTAAGCACTTCAATGATGCTCACTAAATTACAAGGCTTTTTTACTAATAGACAATTCAGTCAATTACAAAATGCCATTAAGCATTTGTGCTCAGGCAGTGCCTGGTGAACATGGCAAACCAATATTTTTAATTAAAATAAGAGAAAAGGAACACACAGGCTGATTACCAGCCAACAAGAAAATTACCTCCCAGAGATCTCAAAGTGTAATTACCCTTTCTGAATGGCCAAAATGACTGGTTTGCTGCAGACTGTAATTTTCTCTAATGCTGCTACAAAATCATGGCCACCTCTCACCTATCCCATTCATCCAGTGCTGTACCTGCCCAGGGGCTGCTCAAGTATCCATGAAATCGTGCTCTGGTACACCCATGTGTGGTTTCTGCCTGATTTTCTGGCTGTGTAGCTGGAGGATTCACAATGAGAACATGGCGGATGCCTGCAGAGGTTCTGTTCTTCCATTCCTTCCTGCTTCGTCCTTGTGACACCCTTTGTTTTTGCGGTAAAGGACATACCTGGAGTGGAGCTGTGTGACTTACATGCAACATAATTGGCTGCCCTGTATGTGGCCTTCCAAGAGCAAATTCATATCCGTGTTGAACTCTGAGGTCAGGCAACAGGATGTGCTGTTCCAGGGGGCTTCCTTCAGTGCTGTGCTCCCTTTTTCCTAGTAGCAAGTGCCCCATGAGCAGCCATTCCTGGAAATGCTCTGTACAGATGCCCAAACACCATTCCAGTATAGTTACCTGGTAAGTCTGTCCATCCGCTGCCTTGTCACTCAGTCCACACCGAAATTTGCCCTGTAAGAATGCTCCCTTTGCAAAAGCCTCCCTGGCCATGTGCTCTCACCAGGCTTTCTCCTGCCCCATGCAGCAGCTGCAGCGCTGCATCTGGCTCCCTGCGAGAGGGAAAGCCGTTAAACAGCTGACAGAGCTGATATGGTGAGGCCACACGCTCTGTTGTAGCCAGGGGACACATGCAGACTCCTTTCCTATAATGCTGAAAGCCTGATCCATTCCTTAAGGGTTCCAGAGACTGTAGAAAATGGGGGAAAGTCAAGTGTTTGGAAGGTTTGCAATGTTTGCCTGGCAGGCAGACCATGCATTCATGCTATCAGAGTGCCTCAGAGCCCTTGCCAGCCATCAGAAGCCTCCTGTGGTGGGTGCAGAACAAAGTCAGAGCAAGTGACAGTCCTTGTCCTGCAGATATTACATGTGATGGGAGATAACTGCATCAGCAGAGATGCCCTGGATTCCTACAGGAGCAAGCAGCCTCTTGAATATTCTCACTGTGTTCTCTCAGGTGCCCCACAGCACAGCCGCAGAGCACCACTCAGAAGTGCCCTGAGCATCCAGATCATGATCTCGAGAAGTCATTCTTTCTTGCGGCTCTTTGCCCCTGACAGAGAACAACATGCTGTGGGGTACCATGGGTCTAGGTGCTTATTCTGGATCTTACACCAGAGACAGAGGAGCAGGTTCCTGCCCGTGAAGCAACGATTAAGGAATGGGTCCTAAGACACAGGATGATGCTCTTGCCAGCTCCACAGGCTGAGTTTTGCTGGCTAACAATTCAATTTTCCCCTCTCCTGCCTCCCAGCCAGACAGTCCTCCAGGCTGTTCTTCCTCCCCCACAGCCCTGGGGAAGAAAAAAGAGCAGAAAAGCACCTGGGTCAGGAGGCAAAGAAGGAGAGCTGCAAAGATCTCATAAGGGAAAGCTGACCTGGTACCTTTTGCTCTTTCCTGGTTCAGTCCTCTTCCATTTGCTGGAATCACAATCAAACTGTGTTCTCAGGAGATAGCAGGGTCAGGGAGATCAAGGAATTATAAATAAATACAGTATAAACAAATCAATCAGAGGGATAAAAACATTCGACAGAGACACACTAATTAAAAATATAATAATCCAGATAGTGGACATTTATTTAAAATGGTGCAATTACAGCTTTTAATCATCCAGGTTTAAATTAACAGCAGCAATGAAGTGGCTGCGCAAATGTGTTCTCTGTAATGAACTGATATTAGAAAGCCAGCCTGCTGATCTCTCCCTCTCTCGGGCTAATTCTCCCTCCTCTCATTGTAAAATAACCTTTTGGTGTCATTTTCTTGTAGAGTCTTGAAGATGAAGACACAATATTGGAGCTAAATTAAATCCCCTTCACATATTTCTCTTCTTTCAAGCTGTAAAAATTGCTGGTATCAGTCATTCAATCTCTAGTGCTGACGCAACCACACTTGAGGAGAACATCTGGGGGCCCCAAGAGTCATTATAGGGAAAATAAAATCCTATATTACAATCAGTCAGCAATTAAAAGGCAGGATGCAGGAGGGCAAATCCTGCAAGATGCTGAGCAGGCTTGATGGGGAAATCAAATGTTAGACCTGTGATACTCTGGGGCTCTTTTCTTCCCAACTAAGTCATTTGAGAGGAGGTTAGAAAATTTCTACATCTGCTCCTGCCCAGCACAAATGGTCTTGGAAATAACTTGTGTTAATTTGAGTCAGTGGTGATCTAGAGGTCACAGGTTTCATACCTACTGGCCCCAACTGCAGGGCTGTGGTGCCAATCTTGCCTTGGCTTGGCAGGTCCCAGCCAGGCTTGGGATCTAAACAGCCATGGTGTGATGAAGGCAGTGCTCAGCTCGCCGTGTGAAGCCCACGTGGTTATAGTGTGCTCGAGTGACAAGCCGGAGACAGGAAGTTCTCTGCCCCTGTCATGGTTCTGCTTTAGGAACACGATGGGTCTGATCTGCCCTGGGCAACTGTCATGGCCTTTCTCCCACACGCGGATATCCACCTGCCCTGTGAAAGCATCTTTCCTACAGAAGAGCCCCGTGTTTGCCAGACAAGGTGCTGAGGAGCTCAGTGCAGTGATGGAAGGGAGCAGAATTACAGGCACGTGACAAGTGAAACAGTTGGAGGAAAATCCTTTCAGACACAGCTGTCCTGAGATGGGTTTGAACACGTAGCCAAGGAGAGGCAATTCTCCAGTGCCTGCTAAAGCTCTGCTGGTCTGCAACCCCTGCTCCTTGCCAGCCAGCACGTGCAGCTCTGCCCCGACCCGGCCTTCACTCTGTCCCTGTGTCATCCTCTGCACAGTGAGAGTCACAACAAGCCAGAAACTGACCCAAAAGTTCCTGAGCTCAAGACTCAGCTTCCAGCAATGTCCCACAACTCATGCTGGTGACAGTGCAGTGCTGGTCCTGCTCAGAATGTTAGGAGGCTTCACACCTCAGCTGGATTTGCTTCAATACTGCAAGAAAAGAGACAAGAATTAAAAAACAACATGAAAAAAAAGATATTTTGGAAGTATGGAAAGATTTCTGTGTGAGAAATGACCACCATACAGGAAAGCAGACGTGTGACTGTGTGTGTGGATGCCTACACTGGGGCCTCTGCATGTGTAAGCCACAGCTTCTTCCAGATCTGTTCACCCACTCCTGAGTTCTGGCCATTGTCACCAAACACAATTACCCACCTGCATCTGTAGTCCTGAGCACATGATTAAAATCAGGAGCCCTTTGGAAAGAGAATTTCATCTCATTAGCACCAAACCTTCCTCTCCTTCCTGTTTACCCGAAGGGTTTGCAAACATACAGTAAGAGAGCAAAAGTCACACAGCCCTCACTGCTGTGGTGGGCACTGCAATTACCTGGCATGCACATTAAGATTAATAAATATTAACTTTACTTGTGTTTATACTGTCCACCTAAGATGGAAACAATGTGCTTTGCTACTTAATCAAATTAGAGCTATAAAAATTATTTCCCTTTTAGAAGGTTCGTTTCTGTTTGGTTGGCAATTAATGTTGATGATTTGAGTCCCATCTTTAAAGCATTTTAAAATACAGAAAATGGCAGAAGTGCAACGTGGTTTTAATGGAGTCATAGCACATATCAGGTAATAAAGCATAACAGACTGTTTACTTTGAGTACTCTAATTATTTGAGAGCTCTTTTAAAAACAGAAAACCGACATATGAAAACTGTAATTTAATTTGAATTATTTTTTTAAAAGAATCTAGAAAAACCAAACAAATAAAAAAACACAAAACCTGTTTTTTAAAATGTTTCTTTCCAATTCCCTGCAGCCAGGCCAGATCCCAGGCAGACACTGAGGAGCAGATTTTCCCTTTTGTTTTTCTCTAGCTTTTCTCTCTTCAGGGTGTGCAGGACAGGGATGACTAGTTGCACACTGGGTCTGCACACAACCAGTCCTGCACAATCACTGAAAACATCTCAAGGAGTCAAGGCACTTTCTCATAGGTGAAGGTGCATTTTCCCACCTCTCTCTCAGCTGCAGAGGACAAAGTCACTGCCATTGCCTCATCTAAGAGACACAGAAACCCCTTCAAAACCTTTAGCACGACCAGTAAAGTATTTACCATCTGTACCTCAGTCTGGGACACAAGTCTCTGGTGAGGCAGAGTGCATCTCCCACAGCTTCCTTGCATCTGCAGAACCAGCAAGGTTTAAGTCCTCTTCTTTTCAAACCAGCACCAAAGCAGCAACACAACTGAGACAGGATGGGACCTCTGAAGGTCTCTGGTCTTCCCCTCTGCAAAAAGGGTCCAGCTTTAAAGTTAGATTATGTTGCTCTGGTCTCGTCATGCTGAGTTTTTAATATCTTCAAAGACAGAGATTCCCACAGTCACCATTTGACTACAGACACGGAGAAGACAAAATTACATGGAAGAGACTGAAAGGCTGGTTCCAGCAAGAGGAAGCACGGCCAAATCCTTGTGATCTCCCTTGGCATGACTCAGCAATGCCAACAGTTTGGCTGGGGCTAGCCTCTCCCATACAGCACTTATCCTGTCCATATCCAAGCACAGTTTCCTTGCTCAGTTGCCTGCAGCTTAGTGGGTTCTGCCACATGGCCTGGCCAGCACTGACCTTAGCCTTTCCCGGCCCAGGTGACACCAGTCATCTTGTACAATCTCAGCCAGGTTAGATCAGGCACCACTGTACAACCAGTTGCCTTGGGATTAGGTCAAGACCTTTGTGGCCACACAAAGAAGAGGGAGGTGCAGAATCTGGCCCCAGATCTGGTGGCCTGGTTTCCTGAAGCACAGCTGTTCCCCCATTGCAGTACAAGAGTTGCTTCACAATCAAGTCTATTTGCACGGCAGTACAAGCCAAGACAAATTTGCCCCCAAAGTAATAACTTTTCAATTACCTTCGTTATGCCTTGCTCAACACAACAGCACAGCACCTCTTGAGGGAGCAGCTGAGTATTTCTCTCCAGGGTGCACATTTATTATTTTAAGAATCATTTAATTTTCCATCTGAACAAAAGGGGCGAATGTAGGTCCTGAATGACTCCAGGGCCCTGTTCAATACCTTGCCGTGTTATCCATCACAGCAATTACACGTGGTAATTCATCTCTGAGAAACTTCAATGCACAGATCTGAGAGCATTTGATATATCTGGCATGGCTCCAAACTCTGGGAGCCCATGGAAAGAAGGGATCATGACTGGGAAAAGTGCCATTATGCCCAAGAAACTCAGGCAAAATTTTGGTATTGTGACTTTTAGCATATCAACTATCTGAAGTCTGGCTTTCCAGTACCTTTTCCGGACTCTGGCTTCCCATAGCACACACACTCATCCCTGCAAGTCCCGTTGCTGGGTCCAATGGGATTTACAGTATTTGTGTGGTGATGTTCTTCACAGTGGGTTCCCTGTTGGGTCTGACAGTGAGAGAAATGTGACTAAATGCCACAACAGCAAATAGCCCAGCAGAGACACCATTTACTCTCTGTGTGTCTGTTATTCTCTGAGTGTCTATAATTCACTGTCTCTTCATCAGTGACCTGCAGGGCTTGAACCAAAACCCACTGAGGGACGAATAGAAAAGTTTAGTTACAATTTCCATATCTAAAGGAAATACCAAGACAGCTCTGATCTTATAGCTGAGATCTCCCCATGCTACCAGCTGCTCTCTGCCACCTTTATTTACCTTCCAGTATCCATTTAGAAAAGGGTGCCTGGGATAGAGATGCTACTGTGGGCTGTGAGCTTGTCTTTGGCACAGATGTAGCCAGGATCAGGTATCGAGGATATTCTCCAGATCCTCCTTACCTGGCTGCCTGTTAGTGGTATGAGCACAGTTCCAGTCTGCAAGACTGGGCCTGAGCAGTGCACACAACTTCAGGGTGCTTTTTCAGAAGCTCTCCCTGCCAACTGAGAGTGAGTGGGCTCCTGCCAGCTCCTCAGAAGCACAAGAAACAGTCTCAGATGAAGAGACAGCATTGTGGGCAGACTCAGAAAATAATGAGAACCTCAGCTTGCTTCAAAATGCTTCAGCTGCAGGTACATGCCTCATGCTGAGAGGCCACTCTGCACGACTAGGTCAAATGCTGATGACTGAGGACAGGAATCCCCAGACATTCCCCTCAGTGTTGCTGCCATGTGTGTCAGCACTCAGCAGTGATGAAAGCAGACTGCAAACTGGGAACACGAGTGGTGTCCTGACTCTGTGATCACACATCTAAGGAATATCCCCTCTCCAGACCCCTGAGCCTATCACGCAGGCAGACTGGCCGGAGGTCACCTGTCACCAGGCACAAGAAATGGCTGTTTTATTGGAAAGGTAAAGGTTGGCAGTGTTTTCCATTGGGTCACACTTGCCTCCTTATGGTTTTTCATTTTCCTGTCCTGCCCCAGCAGGTCACTGGAGCGAGCGTCCTCACAGATTCCAAGGAAAGGGTGACTTGAGTCCTTACTAAAGGAAAAGGTGAAAGTCAGCCCCTGGGCTTCTATTTCTCTGAGTCCCAGGAAGATTAAAAGCAGTAGAAAGTCTGGTTGCATGCTGGTCTTTGGCCAGGGAAAGCCAAGCAACAGAGAAGCAGAGGATTTTAGTAAAACCTTAAGTTTGGAAATATTAATCTGACCCTCTCTTTTGACATTCTGGACTACACAGTTCAGAAATCTCCACCCAGATATCCGATGAGCATCCTGATTGAATGGACCATGTATTTTTAGGAAGGTTTCCCAGAAATGTTCAGGCTATTGAACACCTGCAAACCTGAAAAGTCCTGGCGCTGCTGCAACTTCAAGTATAATTCAGAACAGCCTGTATGGAGACCTCAATCCCCTCAGCCAGGGTACTTTGGCAGACACAGAAGGTCCTGCAGGCTGTACTGGAAAAGCCAGGTTAAAGCCTCTGAGACGCAGACTCAGGGAAGAAAATGCATTAAATAAGACGAGACTCACAGCCCAAGTGTGCCCAAAGCAAGATCCACCCATGAGGCTGTGGCAATTTGCATCCAGCAACAAGGAATTGCTGCTGTGAAGCAGTGGATTTCTTTAATTTTCACCTGGACAGCCAGGTTTTTCTGTAGTCCTGCAGGAGCTGATTGAGCTCAAGGGGCAGCTGAACTCATGGGTGCTTGGGGACAAGCAGATCCTTTCCCTGAGCTCAACTCTTTTGCTACAGATGTCCCCAAGACTGGCATTTATCCAGTAGCATTTGCAGGAGTCCAACACTCCGGACAAACCCCAGAGAGGCAGCAGAGCTCCCTTTGCCTTCATTTCTTCCTCATTGCCACGACTGTTGTAAAGCTGCTCTCTGGCGTTTTCCTGGATACAGAACATGTCCAGTATGAACCTGTTCCTGACTCTCCTAGTTTTTGAAGAGCAGAAAGCAAGGGGAATTGAAAGGGTGGAAATGACAAGCAGATCTGCATAACACATTGGTGAGTTCTCCGCAGAGCTCACGGGAGGCGACCCAGGAAGTTTGGCTAATTGGAAAATCATCTCTGTCAGGTAAAGGGCTGCTCCTGAATTATCACTGCTCAGAATATCATTACTAACAGGGGAGCAGAGAATAGATACCTCAAGTGTTTGCATTCCTGGTTCATCTCTTTTCTCTATCCAGCTGGTAAACAATTTATTTCTTTACAATTCCCTAAATTCTCATAAGTCTGGAAACGCCTGGCTGCTGTGTCATTTAGCAAACAGTCCCTCACAGTGCCAAAAAAGCATGTGTCACTCGTCTCAGTTAGGAGAGAAGCATGGCAATGCTCCCATGTTGTCATTATTCCCAGTATCACCCCTACCAAATTGTCCAAGGATTACATCTTTTGCACAGTCCACCTGAGGTGGCACTGCTTTTGCTGGAAGTGTGTGCAACTGGGAGCCATCTCCTCTGCCTGTAGGAACAGAAGCAATCCCCTCTCTCCCTGCTGCTGCTAACTGCCTGGTGTGACACTGTTTGTGGCTAGAAGGGTAAGAACAGGTTTGAAATTGAGTTTAATTCGTAATATGCATGTTTTCTGCCTATGATGAGGTCCCACATCCTTTGAAAGTGCCACATACCAAGTAACTGATGTCCTGTATGCCCAGTTCCTCCCACTGCTGAAGGTTTTGCTCTGTGTACCAAAACATTTGTCTGGGGTCTTTTAAGCCAACACTGTTGTCTGATATGAACCAGGATATCACGTTCAGATGAAAGTTTCTCAAATTCTACTTAGGTTTACAAATGGACTCACCTTCTCCTCTCACCACCTTGGTGCACTTCTGCCACACACAATTCATCGATGGCTCAGTGAGGCAGAGTTGGGACACAGGTCTTTTTGCCGACAGGGTCCTTCAGAGTGGCCATGAGAACATCTTTGCTGCTCACTTAAAGCTTTTCAAGGGCTAATCAGGATGTGTGCAAATACAAAACACGAGGCATGTGTAGCTCTCATCTGCCTCCATCTCCCTCTCAAAAAACAAAGCACTTAAGTCTGAGTGGACTGGCTGTCAGCTACAGGAATGGCAGCAGGGTGAGCTGCAGAGCAAGGAGCTTAGCATATTTTCTAGCAGTGTAGAGTAGGCTTTATCCAGGAATACCAGAGCATGTCAGCACTGCCAGACCCATGAAACAGGGAGAACCGCTGTATTTTGTTGGCACTGACAGACCAAGGAGCTGTGTAGAGATACTGATCTCCCTGAGTCTTGCACAGATTAAGATGTGGTAGAGTGAACTTTCTTCCAGCGTCATTTTTAGAAGCTGTTTCCTTTGGCTGGTGATTGGAGTATAGCCACTATAAACATTTGATACCATGCAGGGTACGCAGAAATAAGAAGAAAATAACATGGCTAATTAGCCTCGTGGATTACTTCAAACAGCTCCCTCTGGAATATCCTCATTGAACAGGGTTAGATTTCTTGCCTTCCCCCTACAACAGATCCTCACATTTAATTAAACTGGAAACCTGGCTGTGCCTGGCTCGGAGTGTTTTACCACTTATATCATCTTTGTAGGTAAGAGACACTGCTGCTATTGCACAAGTGGAGAAGTGGCTGCTTTGTACATCTCCTTTGGGAGGCTGCACTCCAGCCACCGCAAACAGTGGCAGACCAAGGCAGAGGCAGAAATCCAAGAGCGAAAACACTAATTTCCATGCCTTCTATAGACAAAACAACACTGTCATGGACCCTTGATCCTTTCACCTAACTAGAGGGGCTAAAAACCAAAAATTGTCAGGTGAATGGGGCAGAAGAGATGGGTTCAAGCACAGATCTCACAAGGATAGAGAGCTTCTCCAATAGCTTACCCAAAGAATGATGTCAGGCGCTCTTTGTAGGAAACAGGATGGCCATCCCTTCCACACAAGGGTATCCCAGGCAATGGATAGAGTTAACAGCCATGATGAAATTGCACTTATCAAAATCCTCTGTCCCACAAGCTGATCAACATATATTCAAAGAACACAGAATCAAGTCTCCTCAGAGAGAGAGGGATCACCCCATGGATAAGATGAAATACTGGGCTGAAAACTCAGCATTTCATCTGGACCAGCCTCTGATAAGACTTTAAAATGGAAACAACGTTATGCTTTTTTCTCCAAAATATTTGTTTATTTAGATCGTAAATTCTTTAATGTCAAGACCTTGACCTTGTCCTTTTTTCCATGCTGTCACCATTTGCCACCCCATTATATTCCATGTCCACCCACAGCCAGAGACTGTGTCTGCTCCAAGACAAGCCTTGCAGAGGGCTCAGTGGCATCATGGAGCTCTTGTGCTCCAGATGGATTTGGTTTCCATGTTCAACTAGCAAGAATTACATTTGAATCACATAAATGTACAAAATTTTCATCTTCTCGAGAGTCATTTTCCTCTGACAGGCTGAATTCCTCCCCTGCGTCTCTTCTTACACTAATGTGGAGCTTTTCAGACAAAGACTTCAAACTAATTGTGAACAGCAGCAGGTTAATATGATCAAAGGAGCTAATAGGCTTTCATATGTATTTACATGATATAAGCTCCCAGATTCAAAGACTGGATCAAGAGATTTGTGATAAATTGCATGAGGATTATTTGTCTGCCTGTTGTGCAACAGAGAACTTGTCCCTGCTCTGTTGGAAGAGTCGGTAGAGTATTTGCCTGGGCTGGGAAATTGAAGCTTTCTCAATAACACCATCCAACTTTCCTCATCCCTTATAAACACAGGAAAAGCTGGGTAGTGGCATTACCCTGACCGAGATCCTAGTGCAGCAGAGCACAGAAACAGCCTCAGCTGTGACCAGGCTTTGCAACATTGGGAAGGTGCTCACAGGCAGAGACTTTCTGCTGAGCAAGGAACACTGAGGCAGACACAACAGGAGGAATGAGCAGAGGCTGGCAAGGAAACTACATACCAAGAAATGTGGGATTTTCTAAGTGGAGAATTGAGCAATTTCACCCAACACAAGCAATGGCATCTTCTGGCTGTTTAAAATTGGTTGGGCCAAGTCAGAGGAAAACACCCTGATGGAGGGATGCTGCTCTAAGCAGGGTCCAGGCAAAGCCTAACAGGTCTGTTCTATTTACCTTGTAGAAAAGTGAAACAATTTGTATAGGACAAAATGAGAGAAGCCCATGACAGAAAAATAAAGCTTTTTTTTTTTAAATAAGAGGCATTCAAATCTCCAAACTAAGCAGGTGAGGGATGTGAACTCTGATTTCCTTTTCCCCTCATGCCAGTCCATCAGTAGAAGAGCAGCGTGGGACCCCCATATATTGTTCATTAAAATTGCCCAAATCCTTCTCTTTTTCTTTTCCAGTTCCAAAGCAGAAAACCATGAAGTTTTAAACTCTCCAATGTTATTAGCTTGTAAAAACTGTTTTAATTGTAACGTCTGGTTTTAGTGAATTCAAGCTGTGCTTTGGTTTGACCTTTAGAGCTATATGAGAGGTATACATGTTACAAACTGTGGATTTGTTTTTGAATCAAAACAGATGAAAAATGGAAATCATCCAATGCCAGCATATGAATACAGGATAATTTGAGCCTCTTTTCCCTAGGCAATATTGTGCTGAAATTGATATGTTTTGAAAAAGGTTTTCATTTAAATCAAAATAGCCTTTTTTCATCCAAAACTGTAAAGCTTTTCTGGCCATCTCTATTAGGGGCACAGCTGATTATCATCTCCCTTCTCCTGGTATGACTTTATTGAACACAGTGGAACCCACGCCTGCAGCTGGGAGCTGTGCCTTGCAGCAATGCTGGTGCAGCAAAGGGGGAGAGTGAGTTTGAGGAGGGGGGAAAGTGTCCTAGTGCTGGCACTGTGGCTTTGTAACCTCCTTTCACATCCCCTGTGTCTCAGTTTTTGACCTGTTCCTGTGAGAAAGAAGACAAAGGAGGGCATGGGGCCAACAATAAGCTGTTACTGTTGTGACCTTCTGGATCTGCAGAGCTTTGCAAAGCTCTGCAAGATCTCCCCAGGAAAGGTGCTGTTTAATAAAGCCTTTGCATGGCCTTTTTATTTCACCAGCAGATTTGTGGTTTGGTTCCAGAATAGCGCTGTCTCAAAAGAGAAAAATAGTCTGAAATTTGTAATCCATTTAGAAAACAGAGAGAAGAAGAAAAGTGAGAAGGAGGGGAAGATGTGCTTTTCTGATATCCACACTGCATGGTCCACAGTGCTCCACCATCCAGCCCCAAGACTTCCCAGCATCCTGCGTGGGCAGAGGGGATTAGGCAATGAATTCCTCTTCTTCTAACACAATTGTAATTTCTGCATAGATACACAACCTTTGGACATGAAAGCCCATTTCCTGGAAACTGAGAGCACATCAAACATGCTGATCCTTTTTGGGGAAAGAGAGAGAAGGGACATGCCCTGGGAGGTAGGGAAGAGACCAAAGCCAGTGGGATGGGAGCCTTGGTGTCAAGCAGTGTCTAAAATATCCTCTTTACATCATATTGGTTCTTTAATTGTCACCAACCACGGAGGAACTGATTGAGCCCAGCAAGGGTCCAGAAAAATAGATAATTTCTCGCAGGCATCTAAAATTCATGAACGCGGTGGTGGCCCTGTCACACCATTGCTATGTTGTTCCACGGCCCAGAGTCTCCCTTGAAGGGCAAAAATATCAGGGGGAATATCTTTTTCTTGAGAGTGGAATACATTTGGGTTGTTAATGCACTGCTCACACTTCAGGCAGATCCTCACGGACGGGCCGAGAGCTCGCCTCAAACCGCGTGTTGTAAATTAACTCTTAATGTGATGAATGCATTAAAGGGCTGTAAGGCCTGAAGGATGTGCTCGGAAACCCGACGTCCTGATTAAGGGCTTGATTCATAAAAGCTTTACGCACCATTTGCGCAGGTTTCTTTATCGGAAATGTTACTTGGAAAGAGCTCTTGAGTGGCTTCTTCCCAGAGAAATGGGGTTAGGAGTCTGGACACGCAGGCTCACACGTGTGCTTGCAAACATATGTACTTGCAGGGGCAAGGAGAGGGAGTGGACACATGCAGAGACCCACAGGCACTCATCACACACTCCTGTCACATGTGGCTGCTGGCCCTGAGCTGCCCATGAGGCTGAGCTTTGTGGAGTGGCCCATGGTCCTGCTCCAGACTCAGAGCCAGGCATTGCTCAGCCCACAACCTTGGTCCTGCTCAGGGATGTTTCCGTGCATGGCTACTGCAGGCTGCAAATCTCTGGGGCAGAGACTTCCCAGCCACAGGGCTGCCTTCTCTGCTGGGCCTTTGGGGCACAGAACTCCCCTGCTGCTCGGGGCTTGGGGCAGCAAATCCTGCTGTGCTGGTCTGGGCTGCGGTAGAGTTCACTTTCTTCACAGTGGCTGGTCTGGGGTTGTGTTTTGGATTCGTGCTGAACACAGGGTTGAAAATGTAGAGATGTTTTTGTTATTGCTGAGCAGGGCTTGCACAGAGCCAAAGCCTTTTCTGCTGTTTGTGCTGCTATGCTGAATTAGAGGCTGGGGGTGCAGGAGAGGTTGGGAAGAGACACAGCCAGGGCAGATGACCCAAACTGACCAAAGAGGTATTCCAGACCATATGACATCACATGCGGTATATAAAACTGGGAGAAGAAGGAGGAAGAGGGGGATATTTGGAGTGATGGCATTTGTCTTCCCGAGTCACTGTTACGTGTGATAAGGCCCTGCTCTTCTGGGACGGCTGAACACCTGCCAGCCCATGGGAAGCAGTGAATTAATTTCTTGGTTTGCTTTGCTTGTTTGAGCAGCTTTTGCTTTCCGTATTAAACTGTCTTTATCCCAACCCATGAGTTTCCTGGCTTTTACCCTTCTGATTTTCCCCTTGATTCTGCTGGTGGGGGAATGAGCGAACGGCTGTGAGGGCCTTGATGCTGGCTGGGGTTAAACTACAACACCTCAGAGAGGGAAACCTCAGTGGAGCTGATGAGATGGTGCTGAGCCAGGGTGGGGTTGGAGGGAAAAACTCAGAGAAATTATGGAAAACAGTTCCAAGAGGAAAAGCTCTGGGAAATGACCCATGCTGTGTGGGGCTGGGAGGTGTGGCTTAGATCCCTTCCCTTATGCCTCATCTGTACAAATCTGGGGGCTTCATGTTTACAAAAAGGTTTAGGCATCTCATGATGCAGGAACTGCACTGGAGCATCCCTGGCAGGATTTTATCTCAAGGAAAGAGAGATGGAAGCCAGCTGCACTAGTGGAGGGGTGTTACCCAGGCTGCTGGGCACAATCAGCATTGTGTCCCCAAGGCGCTGTGACCAAGGCTGTGTCTCTGCAACCAGAAGGGACAAACCAGCCTGCCAGCTCTGCTACTTGGGCTCCTGCTTGGGGAAAAACTTGTCCCTTGAGAAGGTAAGATGTTTAATTTCCACACTGGCTGCATGAAAGGAGATATACAGCATTTTCTATATCTCCCAGATCTATAGAGAGGAGCAGTCAGAAAATTGCTGGAGGATAAAAGATAATTCATATTAAACATGTCATTCCAGAGGGATCTGGATGAATCAGATTTTAAGTGACACCCCACGCTGATCATGACAAACATCCCACATGCAAAACAGCCCCAGGAATTTTACAGCCTTTATCTTACACTAGGAAGCAAGGAGAGTTTGCCGAGCTCTGAGCAGTGGGGTAGTGCTGTGCTCTGTTCTGCTTCTGCCCTGTGCTATGGATTGAAGGACAGCCTCAATAACAGCTGCTCTTGCACCAACCCTGCTGACACTCTCAGAGTCCACAATCTCCAGGCAGCATGCTTAGGACATGTCCTGCCTCTGTGCAAATCCCTGCCACCATGTACCTGGTTTAAATTGCTAGTTTCAGTGAGGGTGCTGTGGGATGCAGTTAAGAAGTCACCTTACCTAAAACCTTTGTGATTTCATCCTCCTCAAGCTTTCTCCTCTCCCTGCTAAGAATCCCAGCCTTTTTATTTACTCTTCCTAAGGCAGCTCTCCCATCTCCTGCACTACTTCAGTCTTCTCTGTAGCTCCTCTAAATATTCTACATCAGTGCGAAGAACGAGGCTGTGCACAGTGCTCAAGTGCATCCCCAAACCTACAGCAGGAACATATGAACTCAGGGTCTCACCATCCACCTCCTGTGCCAGCTTCTTTGAACCCAGGGCATGGCAGGCATTATCACTGGCTCGGGCAATAGGAACAGATCTAGTCTAGTCCTTCAAGTTCTGTATTATCTTATATCTCATACCCTAAATTCCCTAAAGCACAACTACAATGTGCTCCCTTGTGCTGAAGGGAAAGGAAACAGAGGAAGCTGCAGAATTTGTCCTCTGCATTTCAGCCAACATGCCTGGACGTGCGCAAAACCAGAAGCTCTTTTCATCAAAATTTAGTGATGACATCTATCCTGATTTTAATTATAACATGCTTCTGTGAGTCTGCTGTTAGCAGGATAGAATAATGGCCCGTTCAATCCAAGCAGTCTGCTTGATCCCAGAGATGTTTAATCAGGCATCAGCAACTGTACCTGAAATCATCACATTATCTGTATGGCAATATCCCTCCTCTCAAGATGCTGCAATAATAAGCCCCTGTTCAACAGGAGGGGGGGTTTATTTGAAGGGTATGAGGAAAATAATGGATTTCTCTGGGTTTAATCTCAGCATTTTTTGTTATCAGCATCTGCTTTGGTTCCACAGCCAGTGCCTGCTCCCTAGCCCTGGCACGGTGAGGGGAAGTTGTAAGTGGTTCACGGTTTGCACCCACTGCAGTCATGTCTGACCCTGAATACCAGTAATTAAAATGGAAAAAAGAGGAGAAACAAGTCAAAGGATAGCAAATCAAACAAACAAACAAAAAAAAGTGATTGCTCCTTTATGACATTAAGAGTGTCTAATTTTTAAATGTTCTGTCAGAAATTTGCTCAGCAGGCAAATACGGGGAAGCAGCATCCAGGAGTGAAGCAGTGGCTGTGTCCAGGCTGTAATTCCGTGTGCCAGGAACGATACCACATAGCCCTGCTATTCCTTAGCACTCTATTAGGTCTGTCCAAGGCAGCTCCCATTTGGGGTGCAGAGTCTCTCAGCAGCTGAGAGAGCAGGACTGAGCCAGCAGAGAGCTTTGCCTGGACAAAGAGTGATCCCCACATCTTCGTCCTGTGCAGCCAGGGCTCAAGGTCCCTGTCTTGCTCTCCTCTGTCCATGCAGCTGGAAAAATAAAAAACCTGAACAGTGGCAAAATGAAGAAGACTAATTACTTTTCCAACATGGATTGTAATGATAATAATAAAAATAAAGTTTTAAAAATTTTAGTCTGGCAATTTTTAAGTAAACCTCAGATTTTTGAGGAAGGAAGGTTATGTTCACTTTGAGAATATACAAGGTGAGCAGGGTAAACCCGAGGGCTTCTCCTGAGAGCTTGTTTACAAAGCTACTTTTTTCCATCTTTTTTTTTCTGGCAGCATAAAGCTGCAGTTTAATCACTGTTTGCCGAGGAACAGCCACAGGAAGCTCTGCTCCCAAGAGCAACAACCAGAGACATTCAATTTTGAAGCTGCCAGTCAACAAAAGGGCATGAAGTTATTAGCTCTGAAGGCTCCATTACCTGCCAGTTCAGACCCCAGATACCATCTTTCATAGATTTTTCTGGGGATTCCCATTTTGATTACGGTTAGAGGCCAGATTACTGCTCGGTGGTTTCCGAAACGTCTCCAGAGGTACAGTAAACACAACTTAATGTTCAGAGTTAGTGCATTTTGTTAAAAGCAAGCATATTAATAAAGTAATTGTGCACAAGGATGTTTCCGTCCAGGTATGTGAGTGCTTTTAAGGCAAGCAGATGAAATGCATAATGATGGGAAATTTTGTGGGCAGATGGGGCTGTTTTGCTTCCTGTGTCCCCTGTGGTCCCCAGTCATCCCCCAGAGCATCCCCTGCTCAGTCAGGGGATTTTCCTCAGTTCCCAAGGCAGGTTGATGCCAGAAGTGCCCTTCTGCAGAGGATGGGTCTGCAGGGACAGGACAGGCAACATCTCTCAGGAACAGCAGGAAAGGTCTGATTTGAGCATTGAGGAGAAAATAAATGAGGGTTTGCTGCTTAATCCCTGCTCCAGCCAGGACTATTTCAGATTTTTCAGTTTAAGCTGCAGGAGCATTTATCTCTCAAAGAACAACTTTGAACACCTTAAAAAAACACAGGCAGACGCCACAAAATGATGGTGTCAGGCAGACAGAAGTCAGCAGATAACGGGTGAGGAGAGAGGGATCAGTCCCTGTCCATCTGCCTGTCTCCCTATAAAAGTAAGTGGATCAAATGAGAAAAGTGAGCAAAATCCCCTAGAGTGGCAACTAAGGTTTAAACTGAGTAGCTTCAGTACACCCCCCCAATCTTGGTGGTTAATAGACTAGGGGGCCTTTTTAGTATGTTCCCCTTGGAGTATGGGAACATCATTTTTATCTTGAGTAATCACGTTTTCTCTGGTCCCCAACCCTTCTCTTCACAGCACAGCATTAATAAGAATTTCTGAGCTGCAGGAACTGCTCAAAGCACAGCCTCCCAGCTGAAGTACAGGGCTATCATTTTACAATTTGCCTGTGGGTAATGGAGTAAATAGAATGGAGTTCATGTAGCCATGATTTAAAAGGAAGAATATCTGTATTTATGGGCAGAAAGAAACGTGCTCACAGATATCCTCTACTGTGAATCTCTGCGTATCAGACCCGGGTGATGCTGAGCAGCTGGATGCAAAGATGCTGTGGTTAACAAGTGGTAGTGGCATCTGGACAAGATCAGAGAGGAGGGTAAGGATCACAGGGAATTGTAGAAGCACCGAAGCAGGCTCACTCACACTGGAGGCAGCTCGCTGCCTCTCAGGACTTCAAACAGGATAAATTCACAGGGGGTCCTTCCTCCGCTTTGCATGCAGCCAAGGAGGAGGAACAACATCCCCAGGGAGCAATTTGGAGATGGCACCAAGCCTGAAGTTCTCCTCGTGCTCTGAAAGACCCCTTTCTCTTTCCAGTGCCTGTGGAGAAGTTTGGGGAACAGACAGCCAGCACAGTGGGACAAGGACAAGGCAGCACCTGGGTGCAGAACAGCCTCAAACCACCGCCGTGAAGCTCAGCACTGGAATTGGCTGCACCCCTCTGGCCTCCGTGCCCTGGGCAAAGCCTCACAAAAGCCTCCTTCAGGACCTAGAAGAAACCTCTGACAACACCACCAAGCATTACAAAGCATCAGAGAGCTGTAATCTAGCCTTGCTGACACATTAGGCAGAGTTTCTATCCAATTTATCTCTACTAATCCTCTCCTATATAGGTCTGTTAGATAGAAATCTCCAAAATGAAGGGAGAGCTGCCAGAAAGCTTTTGAATTGACTGTAGGTTGTTCAGCTGTTTTAGCACACTATCATCCTAAATTGCCTGCTGCTCAGTGCTTGCGCCGGCTGCCCTAATGGCACTTCCGTACCACACAGAACTGGAGGCTGCATCCTCCTGTGTTTATGAGAAACCAGGACATTATGTGAAGGGGGAATAAAACATCTCCAAGATCAGTTGTTAGCACCAGGGATGTTTTATTTGCTGGTCTATGGGAGAAACTTTGGAAAAGCAGTACGGATGCCCCAGGGGCTGAGCAGCCCTGGATCATGAATTCATGGAGCTGATAAAACACTGCTGGAGCAGAAGGAGGTTAATGGGGTAATTTAATGGGATTTGGCTATGGTTTGGAAGGATCTGCCCCAGCATAGCCTTTAACTGCCATTCAGAGGCTGAGTTTTGAGAATAATTTTCTTTTGTTTCCAGTGCAGGGAAGAAGTCGTTTCCCACCCCTGCATGAGGCCTGTGCAATGGCCCCGCAATGGTCAGAGTTCCCAAAAATCACCCCGATCATTTGCTTTATCAGAGAGCAACATTGCTAAGACCTGGAGATGTAGTCATTTTCAGGAACCTCCCTCAAATCAGTGTTCTTTGAAACTCTTTTATCAGGACACAAATTGGAGCCTGGCTTCTGGAAGCCCGTTTGCAGCCAGTGATATAAACAAAGCTATTGAGTCAGAGAACTGCTGCCTTGAGGAAGGGTTTTTCTCTGAAACCGGCAAAAGTGAACCGTGAACACTCTTGTTTTGTAGTACATCAGTGATGAAAGAGGCAGTGAGGAAGGGAAAATCACGCAGGCCCTTCTCGCGCAGGGAGCAACAGGTCTTCACTCAGGCTGAGTGAGGGGGACTGTGGGTCTGCTTGGAGCAGGGTCAGAGTGACTCTGACTCAGTGGACAGCTCAAGGCCGGCAAATCACTGCGGCAGGATGAGCATGTTCTGCTCTGCAGACATGGCCCCTTCAAGTCTCATTCAGCCTGTATGGTTGTGACCCACTTCCCTGCTGAGCCTGGCCAGACCATGCAGAAGGTTAAAACTGGGGCTCTGGGAGGCCATATACTCCCATCTTGCTGTACAAAAGGTATCATGTCACAGCTGTGGGTGGGAAGGGGTGATTTTCCAAGTCACGATTAGGAAGAAGATAAATCTGTGTTGCACCACATCATGATGTGCTGGGCTACAAAGGCATCCCACATCCTGGTTGTGAGTTGCCAGATTTTTGTTTCCTGCAGCCCTCAGTCTTCCTCTAATTCTTGTCTTAGTTAAGCCAGAGCACATTTTAACAGGAAGACATATGGGAAAGCTGCAGTAGCTACAAGAAGTGAGCCAATGCCTTCATATATATCCTGCGAGATCTCTCCTTCTGTTGGAGGCAACAACCCTATTCACAACTCCCCGACTCACCCAGATCAATAATTCTCAAGCCTCTGGTGCCTGGTCAAAACATGGGGCCCGGGGACAGCAGCAGAGACAACTTCAACTCACAAAATATTTCATTAAACCAGTACCACAGAAGGATGGTGCCTTTTGCTGCAGGGATCGCTTGGCGCCAGCGTGTGAGAGCCACAGAGCGCCCAGCCCCGTGTGCCGCTGCACAGGACTGATGCATTATGTTATTTCAGAGGCTGTTGTAGTGAAGAGGAAACAAGAGTGTCACATTAGCAGCAAAGGCGGGTCATCAGTGTAATAATTGAGTACAAGATCTATCCAGTGGGGGGGTAATAGAATAACAAGCAATCAACAGCAATACAGGAAGAATAAATTAAGCAGTGTGTGTCTGCTTTCATCCATGCACAATTAATGTCATTAGTCCTGAGAGACGATCTGGCTTTCTGCAGAGAACCTGTGAGACAGGTAACTGTGCCTGCACCCAGATTGCAGCTCCAGGCCCCACTCAGCCCCTGGGGCAGATGGGCGCACAGGCACATGGCTACATCCCCCTGGATGTGCCTTCCCTCTGAATGTTCCTCTGCCCACTTGAGCACAACAATCCAGCAGAGTTTTGGCTGAATCACTCATTACAGCAGTTCTCAGGGGGTTATGTGACCTTCAGGCCACACAGAGCTATGAATGTTCATCAGCTGGTAAAAGACTGTCAGCAAGACCAGTAAAGCTATGGCCAAAAAGCTCTGGGTCAGATACCAAAACCCAAGGTATCCAGAGCTCTGAATTTTATCCCCACCTTGAAAGCAAATATATTGTTCACAGGGTGGAACAACCTGTTTACAGCCTCTTCGCTCCCAGCCGAACAGTCAAATTGCCTCTTGCCTGCAAGTTATATTTGTCACCTTATAAATTAATCACTTTCAGGCTGTTCCTCAGCTAAAGCTGTTAAGATCTGGAGAGTCTAGGACAGTTTAATCTAGAGTAAACAACTCTGCAGGAGCTCTTCTTATTTCTGCCTTGGTTTTCTTTTTTGCCTCTATCACAGAAAAAAAATTGGTTGTATTAATACTTTCCTGATGTTTCCTCTCAGGAGAAAAACTTCAAAGTGATTTCACAGTCTAGCTCACTCCTGAAAAGAAATAAATCATGAAGTCAAAGAGGCTGGTGGTGGAGTCGTGGCAGGGATCATTAAAAAAGCTGTTTCCAGCCTTCTCGTTCCTACCTCACTGATTAATGCAACAAAGGAGGTAAAAGGCTGCAACCCGGGACACACAGCACAGGGACCTCATGGGCACAAGGGACAGTGGGGCTGGGACATTGCTGAAAACAGACAACAGAGGGACTTGGGACAGCAACACAAATCATCCCTTCACCCCACAAAATAAGGAAAGAGGACCTGATTTTTAAAATTATTTCAATCTCTCAAAAAGGAAGATACCCTGAGCAAAGTGGCTTGACAAATATTTGCATCACATGACTTGGAAAAAATGGACTTAATGGGGCTGCAATTTGGAGAGTGGGATGTAGAATGCAACTGGTGGATGTGGGAGCAGCCACTGTTTGGTCATGGGTGATCTTGTAAGTAGGATGCTCTGAAGAAGGCCACAGGTTGCCTCTTGTTGTGAGCCAGAACCACCAAAGGGGTGGGCTATGAGAAAGCTTTATGATAACAGCTCAACTAATGGGTTGAGCAATAGCGGGGCTGAGGCAGAGGCTGCACTGATTAGTGTACTGTCAGTGCTGAGGCCTCCCACACAGACAGCTCTGTCTGCCTTCCCTTCCTTCACACACTCAAGGATGCCACATTCATTAGCGTGTGTCTGAGCTCAGCGCCCTCCATCCCTCACCCAGTGTCCCCTGCCTGTTTATTCAAGCTTAATGCCAAGGCAAATAATCCTCCTACGAGGCACTTTTTCACACTCTTAGCGAGAAGCTCTGTGCTCTGGGTTAAAAGAAGCAACCCCCATCGCTACTTCATCCTCAAGAGGGCTGGGGATGGCAGAGTCAGAGCTGGCTGCCACGCTTGTCCTGCTCTGGGGGATGTGTGACTTCAAGTGCTTCAAAGAAACATCACCACCACCTCCAGGCAATGCTGAGATGCCTGCAGGGAAGTTTTCCTGTTATCTTATAGCTGACTGACCTTGAAAAGGGTGAGTCTGGTCCTCCATCCTGCTAGAGTTTGGACTAAACAAGGGGTTTGAGCCAAAAGCCTAAAGGGAGCAAACAAGGGTTTTGAGGCAAGGCAGTGATTGCTTCTCCATTGATTAATGAAGAAATACTAATGCTTTTAAAGGGATCATGGAGTGAAATTCCCATCTCTGCCTACCATGGCCTGGGGAGTCTTAAGCGCTGCATAAATGCAGTGGTGGCTGTTTGAACGACCTCCTGTCCCAGCAAGGAAAAAGGAAAGCGGGCATATCCACCTGGCCAGGGGGTGCAGAGACACCGGGGCTGGAGGCAGCAGGGGATTCCAGGTACTCCTCACCTATAGGGTGCACACTGAGGGGCATTAGTAGTGCTCAGCAGAGCTCAGTGAGTCTGTAAGGCTCCTCGTAGACCAAGACCTCCTTCTATTCACCTCCATCCTTCTTTTATTCAAGTAACATCCAGAAAGTGTAAAATTATCTGTCTCACTTCAGTCACTGCCCTGCCACATCCATCTCCCACCTGGGAACGGTGTGAATGCGGCTGCTGACATGTCATTTCACAGAAAATCCTGAAAAACATCCGTCCCTGGAGTTCTGAGATGGATTTGGGTCAGTCCCAGGGAGATTTTTACTAAGGGAGCTTCAGAGTCCCCTGCACCAGTCCTCATTAATGGAGGCTGCAGCAAGCCACCGCTGCAGTGCCAGGGAAGCCGAGGCAGGGGGGACCCAGGGAAGATGAGGCAGCTACCTCTCCTGAGCAAATCCAATGGTTTTGGTACAGGCAGGGCAGCATTTTGAAGCCAAGATGTTGCAGGGGCTTTGGGACAGCAGGGAAGGAGGGCAATAGAAGAGAGAAATTGGACAGAGAACAAGTGTCCTTGGGGATTGTTCAGCCAAGACCCTGGAGAGACATGCAGAGGGGAACCAGGAGCCAGGGCATGATGGATTCAGGAAGCAACACACTCAGAGAATGCTCTGGCTCTGTTTCAGCATCCTAGGCTCCTAGAAAAGATCTGCAATAGCATCCCAATGGTTAAACAGCAGCCAGGCTCATTTCCTCGCTCTGATGTGTCTTTATGTAAGGAAGCCCAGGATGCACAGCATGTGCTGGGGATCTGGAGGTGGGAGCCCTTCGGAAATGAACCGTGCCTTCCTCTGATTGCCACCTTCAGCGAGAAAATTGTCCTTTCTGTTCTAATTAAGAAAAAGAAAAAAAGGAGAAGATCAATATATGTGTGTGCATAGATATAGAAAGCAATTGCAGCCCCCACAGAGTGAAAGGAATAAATAAAGAAGTGGGAGAATGATTCAGTAGCAAAAGCTGGTTATGTGCGTGCCCATTAGCAAAACTTGGAGAGGAACAGGGCTAATGACATTGAAATAATAAAGTCATTAGAGTGAACAGCCAGAGCCGGTGCTTACACCTGTAAGTGCTGCTGAGTCTTTGAGTAGATTAAGTTCATTTCAGTGACCACGGCTGCCTCTTCTAAAGTAATTATTGACAGATCCATGAGCTGTTTGCTTTGCATTTAGTGATCAATTAGTATGCAAACACTCTCCCCTTCTCAGCCAGGCCTGTGGGATGTTTCTGTAGTTAATTATTTAAATACTTAGGTGACAGGATAACGGATTTCAGGAATTTTGCCGTATTTAAAGCCTGGCTGTGCCCTGTGATGTGGAAACAATCTGACTCTCATTTTAAAATTTCCATCCCAGCAAGAATTTGCTCAGTTAGAGAGGGGAAGTATCTGCAGATGCGTCATTAAGAGCATGCAATAAAATGGAGCATTAATACAGTGCTCTGAGCTGGGAATGTGTAGATGGGGAGGGCTGGTTTGAGGGGGAGGAAGAAAGGGAATGCCAGGAAAACCAGGAACTTTCTGACTCAGTGCTGCAGTTAGTAAGGATTTTGAGGAAGCACCCACGGGAGAAGTGGATGTGGTGGTTGTGAGAAAAGGATCCTGAGCAACGTCAAATACAAGCATTAAGTATAAATGCAGAAAAACTTAACTCTGTTATTTCCTGCTTGCTGCTCCAATGTGATGGTCTTTGAGGGGCTTTGAGCATGGTCAGTGTCTGTCCCTGAGAGTGTTCCAGGCACTGGGTGACAGCAGGAGCTGTGACATTCTGCTGCTACCCCAGCATCAAACACTATGGGCGTGACAACAGCCAGGACCATCTTGTTAGGCAGGGATAAATCTGCCCTGCCCCAGAACTGTCCCTCTCAGACTTCCTTGTCTGGCAAAATCTCCGTTTTAAAACAAAACCTCTGCCTCTTTATTTGTGGTTGAAAAGGAAGAGCCGACCAATACAGCCCAGCAGGGCTCACTGTGAGGATGAGGGTGCACTGGCAGCCTTGGTCAGTGACTCACAGGTGACTTGGCCGAGCCCCAGCCCCTGAGACATAACCCATGCCAGTGTGACTGGCTGCAGGAATCTGTTCTCTGGGAAAGAAGGTGCTGCCGTCCTGGAGAATGATGTCTCATGACACCACCTTGGGTGGAGCTGCTGCTGTCAAAGGGGGAACTCAGCCTTAAACACCTGTCATGGAGAGACCTCAGAGAGGAGTTGAAAGGAGCCAGATGATGCTGAGCCACCACCTGTAGCCCCATGTGCTTGGCCATTTCCCTGTGTCCCTGCCCAGGTGGAGCTGGTATCCATGCAGAGGCACTTGCATGTCTGTCCTCCCCATCTCTCCTGGAGTGGATGTTCAGAAAGTCCAGCTCTGCGCTGGCAAGTTGGCTCTGGCCCTTGCTAATGAACTCTGTGACCCCCAGCCTCTTCCACGGTGCACAGGGATGGGTTTCTCACTCACATACCAGCAGAGAACTGCCATCAGCTAACCCTGGACCTTGGCAAAGGCCTGCATCGAGACAGTGCTGTGGCTGGCAGGGGTTCCACTGTGCCAAATGATGTGGCAGCATGAGCCAGTTTGGCCTGTGAGCCACCAGCCAGTGCCACCTCAGGCTGGTCTCTTCGACCTCTGAACTGCATCTTAGCCAGCTCCTGCTGCAAGCCTTACTGTGCACATCGCCTGGATGAAGGGACCTGGCAGGGGACAGACCCACTCTGTCCATGCCAGAGCAAGGTGGGGCCATGCAGCCCCACACCACAGCCCTCACCAGCCACATCCCAGACAGCCGCAGAGCTCCTCTCCCCCACAGTCAGATGGATTAACACGGCAAACCACAACCAAGCAAACTCTCTGTAGCCCATTATCCATCTCCTAAACCATCCTGTCCTCCAGTATAGCGTTCTTTGCAGAGCAAAACAGCATTGATTTCAGTGCCCGTTTTCCAGCCGTGTTATTTATTTAGCATGAAAAGGCTAGTTTGCACGCTTCTTCCCTCTCTGCTTATCAGTCAAGGGATGTTTACACTGTGAAAAGCATCTGTTAAGACAACAGTATCTTTCTCCATAGTAATTTATTGTCCTCAAAAAAAGAGTGGGGCAGTTTAGTATCTTGTTAACGGGTCTGTCAAACTGACTGTGATGGCTGGGGAAAAATACAAAATAAAAAATGGAGTTTATATTGAAATCAATGGGAGTCTAACTACTTTTTAAAATGGCATTTTTCCCATTGGATGTCGATTAAGCTGTCAGACTTAATAGGCCTGTCCCAGAAAAAAAATATGTCTTCAATAAATAAATGGCCTAGATAAATACATTAATAACTGGTATGTACTGAAGACTCCTCTGCTGGTACTCGTTATCTTTTTTTGTCTCCTCTCTCTAGTTTACATAACTGTCTGAGAGCTAAAAAGCATTTAATTCTCTCCTAGCATACGGCTATTAAGTAGGATTTACTGTAAAAAGTGCTTTCTGACATGTGGCTAATGAAGTCTGTGTATGTCTTTAACAGGCACTTGAACTGCAGCCGCATTTCCATGCTGCTGAGGACTGAGCAACAGTCTGCTTCTGCTATCTACCAGCTCCAGACTAATTTGACAAGTTTGAGGACCTCCTAACCACTTCTTCCTCCCTGGTGACAAGTCCCCATCCCTCCTTTGGAGGGGACCTGGGACCGGCATTCCCAGTCAAGCAAGGAGCTCATGTGCAGGCTGCCAGGAGGAGAAATCTCATGGAGCAATTTGGGCACTTTTGGGACCTCCTGGGTCCAGGACTCTCACA
Organism: Rhagologus leucostigma; assembly: GCA_013397725.1. Lineage (NCBI taxonomy): Eukaryota > Metazoa > Chordata > Aves > Passeriformes > Rhagologus > Rhagologus leucostigma. The sequence goes on along the minus strand of VZTD01005606.1, from coordinate 635,284 downwards.
GTCATAGCAAGGCCAGGACCTAAAGAAGCAAGCCGTCCGGATGCAAAAAATAAATGGTTCTGTCCTGACTTTTTATCCCACAATTTGGTCTTCTCTCGTTTTCCTGCCCCAAGACTCGCTGGGAAGAGGATATCTAGACACAGAGATAGAAAACCAAATGAAAGGCTTTACTTTCTCTGGGTTTAAGCAGCAGCAGACATCCCTGAATTTGCTGGAATGACCTTGGGGATACAGTCACAGCTGAGCCTTCAGTTTTGGAGACTCTGTTCCCATGCCAACCCACAGCTGTTGATGCAACAGGCTCAGGACACAGCCTGCTCACCCTTCAGGGTTCATAGGGTCTCTGTCCCCCCTCTCTGGGTGCTTGGGACTGCCCCACTAACATGTGGATCTGTGATGCTCACTACCAAGATGTCCTCCCAGATAAAAACATTTTCCCAGGCTCTGTACAATCCAAACAAGCCACTTACTGAGCAATCACCTGGTACAGTTATGTGCTGCCAAAAGCATTGTGCCTGCTAAGCCCTCTCTCTCAGGACCTCAGACTCTCAGGCAATGACTTTCATGGACTCCTCCTACAAAGGCAAGTACCCTTTCCTACAAAGAGCCGCTCCTTGCTCCTCTTGCAGCAGTTTTGTCAGCAAATTCTTCTGGATGAAGTAAATGCCTTTGTTAATTCTTCTGTCTGAGTGACACATAAGGTGCCGCTGAGACCCATCAGCCACTTCTGGGGGTGACAAGGCTGGATGGAGCTCATGAATCCCGCTGCCAAGAACAGCCAGCCAAGACACCCCATCCAGGGATGCTCATTAACACCCGGCCATTCCCATTAGAGCAGCGGTGACAGTAAGTCATGGCAAAAATAGAAACTCCTATGGAGCAGGGAGCATCTCTCCCTGGCAGAGCTGATTAGTTCCCTGGGATGAATCGCTTGCCTTGGGGCATTGGGGGTCCCATGTCACAGGGCTCGAAGAAGTGGCAGCCCCCCCTTCCTCCTCCCTGCCGGGCTGAGCTGCCGTTGATACAACTAAGTAGAGTTACTTAAATATTCACAGACTCCTTCCCCCATGGTGTTTACTAGGAATTTACATTTCCACAAGTACTTTGATTTCACCACATTTCCTTTCATTCTTCCCCCAGGGAAGGGCCACCAGGGGAGGTTTCTTCTCCTTTGCTTTCCAGCAAAGCTTCAAGCCCTCCCATTTCAATTTGGAGTGTTTCCTTTTTCCCTTTCCTCTCTTCACTTCTCTTCAAAGAAAGAAAGCAAAGAGACAACAGAGGGGAGATGAAGGAGAGCCTCTAAAAATACTAAAGTCCTCCCCCGCCTCCAAAAAATGCCACATAAAAACCCCCCAGCATTCCCAAGCATCCCAGGCTGATGAAAGAGAAGGTCTCTGCAAAATTTCCAGAGCTAAATCCATTGCTTGAAAATACTCATGAAAACTCATTCCTGTTTTACACCCAGCTTTGCCGGACACCCTGGCATGGCTGCTGTTCTCCAAAGGGACACGTCCCTTTCCCGTGCTCCTAAAATTCCCACCTTTCCTGGCAGGCAGCAGGCAGCGTTTGGAGGCAGGAGAGCTCCCGCTTGCTGCCGGGCTCGCTGGCACGGCGTGTTGGCTGCCAAGCCAGCTGGCCACGGCGCGGGTGAGCTCCTGCTGCTCGGGCAGCTGCCAGGTTTTTGGCTCCCAAGCTGTCCGGACAGAAGGAGCTGCTCCCCGCCCTGGCAGCCCGGCTCTGCAGGCAGCCTGTGGGCCAGATGCTGCGTAGGTCTGCGCTGCAGTAATAACCATAATTAATAACAATAACATGCCTGCAAACCATGATGACAGCAGGCACTAATCTTTCATAATATTTTTAAGACAGGAAGGGGAGAATCTTGCCATACAAGTCCTGCTCTATATCCGTTTGGAGCCAATACTTAGAGGAAGCAGAGGACCTCTTAAATGGCATACAAATTTGTTTTTCATTGAGCCAGGTTCTATGAAAACCTTCTGTCCTTATGCCATCACTGAATTTACTTTGTCCCAGTCTTTGCCTATTGCATTAGACAGCAAACGTGGTCCTTGCAGGCAGAAAACATTCAGGAAAATGGCAATTTTATATGGTTACAGCTGCTTCACCAAGGTGGGAACAAGGGAGGACTTACGGCTGTGCTGCGCATGCGGCCGTTTAGTGCTGCTGCTTCTCCTTCAGTAAGGTGTTTGATTTGATCAGCTGGGAGAGGGGTGGCAATGGTGCTACCTGCACCCATGCTGCTGAGGCAGTGTGCAGGACGCCAGCTCCAGGAGCACAGCAGCTCCCTGGGGATCGGGATATCAGGGCTCAGTTTCCACAGCGCTGCCATGTGTCAGTGTAGAGGGCAGGAGATGGCAGAACAGCCCCCTCCTCACTCCACAGCGCTGGTCTCACACCTCCCCGTGCTGCTGTCTCATTTATTTCAGGCTCATCAGCCAACTGTCATCCAGAAAAACCTTCTGTGTGTTAAATTCCCTGTGCATGAAAGAAGGGTAGAGGACAGGGTGCTCTGTTAACTCACCTCATCCCCTGCCTCTCCCAGCCTTTGCCTCCAGTTCCAGCTCCATTAAAACCACTTTGTTAGCCAGAAGCGTCTTGCCCCACAGCACGGTTGATGTGGCAGAGTCCGGTAGAAGGTGGACAACCATATTTGGACTCTCCAGGAAGAAAGGACACCTTAGGGAATCCACACCATGAAAGTGCTACTCCCTTCCCCTGGCTCTTTGGAAACCACTTTGGAGGGAGGTTTTTTGAGGGAGAACTCCCCATACCTGCTTTTTCTAACTCCACAGCCCTCCATGGCCGGAGAGGAGACGGCACTGCTCATTTTCTAATTCACAGCCCTCTGCCTCAATTTCCCTATCTGTGACAGGGGGGTTCGATAATTACCTCCTAATCCCTGAGGATAAATTGGGAGGTTTTCAGAGCTGTAGCAAACCTGTGGGTACCTAGACGCAGTGGCAAACATTTATGAAGTGAGTGGAGCTCCAGGGGCAGAGGTGTTGGAACACAGGCATCACAGAAACAGCAGATGCTACTAAAAAAGTGCTGTTGCATTGTTTGCTGAACCCAGAGAGGAGTGATTACAGAAGGTCCCTGTGAGATGTCAGAGCTGATGGTCCCCGTCACCCTGTTGTGTCTCAAGTTACGGGACTCACTCCCACAACAGTCATGGTAGTTCAGTGGCTGGGTGGGCTCTGCTAGAATGGAAATACCTCCCAATTACACTAATGAGGTTCAAGTTCCCCAGAGGGATCTGGAGATGAGGCACATCGTTTGAAGAGGATTTTAATTGGCCTGGGAGTCTGAGGGCTACTGGAGGTGCACACGAGCCAGTGGAGGCTCTCCAGGGTCCTGCTCCTCTCTTGTTGCTGGAAACAGACAGGAGGGTCTGCACATCGGCCACTGCCATGGCTGGGATGGACACTGGGTGACCTCAGTGAGGACACAGATTGGTTTACAGCCACACCAGCAGGACTCTCAGAGGTGCCTGGCAGTGGTTCGGGCTCTCTGTTGCCCTGAGGACTGGAGCTCTCTATCGTCCCGTGTGGCAAAGCACTCAGTCCAAGCACCCATGGAAAATGGAGCCGTGCTCTTCAGAGCGTCCTCTCAGCATGCTTGCTTCCAGAGAAGCTGCCAGGAGAGCTGCTTTAGCTGCTGCCACTCACAGAAGGGAAAATCCAGTGTTTTATCCTGCAGAGCCCTCCCAGCCTCTGTGGCTGGCGAGAGCTGCCTGCTGCTGTGCATGGCAGGGGCAGGACTGACGGACCAGACACAGGTGATGGAGCCAAGCCTCGACTGCGCAAGGTTGGGGCTGTTCTGGGAACTCTCTAAACTCCCAAGAAGGACAAGGGAAGCTCTTGCACGGGTGACACTGTGGCAGTGACACAGGGGAGAGGTCCCTCACGGGCGAGTGCGAAACCTCCCCTGGCACTTTCTGCAGGGGAGAGATGCTTGCTCAGCACCTTTCCTCCTGGGCTGGTGCCTCTGCAGGGGTGTAGGTTCCTATCCCTCCAATTTGTGAGCCATGGATCGGCTGTCCCTTTCCCTTATCCCATGCCTCCCTGCCTCTTCCTCCCCAACAAGAGCCGGTGGGGATGGGGACAGCATCATTCCCCATCCAGGGAAGAGAGACAAAAGTAGTGGTGAGATGAGGTGGGAACAGGACATGTGAGTTGTGCAGGGGTAGAGGACAAATGCAGGGCAGAAGATCCTGGCTCTGCCATGCCCTGCCTGCCTGCTACCCCTGTGCTCCCAAACACTCTTCTGGGAGCTGGCTCAGCTGCACGCCTGGATGTGAAAATTCCCAGGTTGCTTCTTTCATTCACAGGGTGACAGCTCCTGCCATGCTGGGATGTGAGAGCCTGTTGAGAGGCTGTGAGATGTCTTCCAAGGCAACTCTTTAGTGTTTCATTTATCAGAAAGGTGACCTGGGGAGGACCAGTGTAAAATCTGCTGAAGAAAAGATGTTTTTCCTTGACAAGCACCACAAGGTCCCAGTCTGGGAGCTCCTGCTGCACTACCAGCCCCAGCACAATATGAGGGTGGATGGGTGGGCTGGTGTGTTTGTGCAAAAATAATGGTTGTACATCAGTGCATAGATAACTGCGGGGTTCAATGTGGATGGATGCATGGATGGATGGATTCACTAAATAGCAAAACAACGCAGATCCTCAGAAACAAGATACTTGAAAAGTCTTGGTAATGTCTGCTCTGAACTCACTGTGACTGTCTGCTTTGTCAGTTTCAAATTTGGAGAAATGAGAAAAGCTTTTACGAATCTCCTTCATCATGCCAAAGGGGTAAACAAAAAGGATCGCCTGCTCCTGTAACTTGGGGTGAGCTTGTCCATCAGGTGATTGGAAATCTGAAAGTAATAGGAGATTTAGAAAGAAATGCCATTATCTATCAGCTTTGCATTTGTACTCTGTGTTAATCCTTTTTGTTTCAAGTCAGAGAAAAGCAGTCCCTCATTTTGTAGTGATTTTTGATGTATGAGAGATATTTTATAAGACTGCAGAAAGTGACCAATCTCAAGTGGAGGATGAATATTATTCTTCCTGCTGGGAAAATTATTAATAGGGCTGTGAGAATTGTTCACCTTATCTTTATTTCAGGCAACAGAACTACTGCATGATGCATCAAGCTTAGCATCCATATCTCCAAGACTAACTCGAGCTTTCTCCAAAAAAGCTGTAGGCAAGATCAGGAAAGCTTAGCTGTATATATGTATATATAGATAAATGTGTAAGTGTATAATATCATCCATACTTTAAACGTAGGTAGAATTTACTCATTCCCTCCAAGTAGAAGCACTGGAAAAAACCCACAGAGCATGACAAGCTTATCATCATAATTAACATTTTCTACAACAGTTTAAAGGAAATAAATTCAGTTTGGTTTCTTTGGGTTTTTGTTCTTACTTTCAAAAGTAACTACTTGCTGTCTTAAGAAAAGCCTACAGATGAGGCAGAGACAGAAACTGCTTATTTAGAATGCTCCTTATTATGGAAATGTTTGACTGCCCTTTTGGGATTGTTTCAGAGGAATTAGGCACACAAGACTGGAAAGGAAGAAAAGGTACTTCAAGCCACATCCCCGGCAATCGCAGCCCCAGGGCAGCCACGTGATGCAGGAGAGTCCCCAGAGCATCTCATCCACATCCCATGTACACGGCACGCCAACATCCCCTGAGATGCTGGAGCTCTCACAGAAAACAAACCCACAGCTCTCAGGTGGCACAGGGAGAGGGGACAAGAGGTAGCAAATGTGTCACCAGGTGTCTGAAAGTGCAGTGGGTTTGCTTGGGGAAGTTGAGAGATGCCTGGCTCAGGAGACAGGATGCTGGAGCTCTGTACTCCCAGCTATCACAGCCCACAGGTCTTTGCTCAGCTGCTCTGTGCTGAGCCCACATGTGTGTGGCAGGGTTGTGCTGTAGCAGGACTTGCAGCCTGGGGCAGAAAGCGCTGGGAGATAGAGCAGGCACCACGGTCCTCTTCCACGTAGAAGCCACTTTGTTAAAAACACCTGACTCGTGGAACAATCTGCCTTCAGCCCCCAGCTGTTTGATCCTCAGTTGCTCTTCTCCACCTGCCCACAAAACTTTCCAGCACTTAGTGCTGCTCCCCTGTGCCCTGCCATCAGCTCACCCCCAGGCTGCCAGGTGAGGAGAGGTGCAGAGGTCTTGCCGAAATACGGCTTTTGCCATCTGTATCATCCACACAACAGATGGACACGCTAAATAGAGGTCCTTAGCAAAGGTCTGATTGAGCCCTGGATTTTGATGAGCTGTCTATCAAACCCATTAGCAGCACCAGCTCTGTGCACGAAATTAAGTCATTGCTCAGCCAACACAGCGATGAGAGTGGTATAAGGGCTGCAGACCCACTTCTTCCTCTGGCAGGGGCAACGCTTCACAGAGTCGGATTGACTGTGACTGCTGCCAGGTGATGGGTCAGAGTGTGGAGCCCGTGGTGGGTCCATCCACAGGGAAGAAGTGGCTTTGCGCAGCGGCTGCAGGGAGAAAAAATTTGTAGTTTCCTGGCTCTCCTCCTGGCTCTTTCCTTTGTACATCCCTTCCCACTCCCATGGCAAGAGCAGACCAACCCCAGCTTCTCATCAAGAGCCATGATTTGGTCTTAGCCTACAAATGCAAGGCCTGAAAGTTCAGGAGGAGCTAGATTACCAGAGACCACAGCTTCAATGAGGAGGGCTCACGGCATCAGTATCAGAGATTGTTTAAACATCAATCAATACAAGTATGGCCTCAGCTCTGGAGCTGTGTCACAGACCTATAAATACAACTGTGTGACCCAAACTCCTGACTATAGGAATAGTCACCAAGGTTGCAGGAGCGTGCTGTAAAATCCCAGCCCACAGAACAGGAAGCTTTCAAGCAAGGGGACACGGCCCTTCCACTCACCCTTTGTGGAAGGAGACTGACTCATGAGTGACTTCATCCCCCACGACATTCATCAGCCTCACCCCATCCGCTGTTCCTGCAGCATGGAATATCCCTCTCGTGTAATTCCCCCTACACAGCCCCCTGCATCTCCCTCCTGCAGTCATGCCCCAGCTGAAAACATGCATTTTTCTGCTCTTGACTCAACAGAGCCAGTAGCAGGGTGAAGGAGCAAACAAGCTTCCGTTCTGCCTTGCACATTAGCAACAAAACATGACTGACTGCCTCCTGATTGCAAACACTTTATTCTTGGTGACAGCATGGTAGAGGCACAAAGGATACAGCTGGATTTGCGGAGTCCAAGATGAGCTCTGCAGAACTGATAATTAGAAGAAATCATCTTTTTGACTTGTGAGCTGAGCATGTTTGAACTGAGATCAGTGAGGGGGAATAAACATGAAAACCAATTATGTCATTTGAACCAAGTCACTTCCCTGATTATAATCACCTCCCCGTATGGGCATAAAAAAGGTGAAAAAACGCCCGTGTCAAATTATTAAGGAATTAGGGTGACCAGACTGCACTTAATGACTTTGTCGCTCGTAGAATTTAAGTGAAGTTGTCTGATGGGATTCTGAAGTCAGATGTGCACTGAGAGGGATAATTGGAGCATCGGAATGAGGATTTATGGTACCGCTGTGGTAGAAGTCTCAGCATAGGGTGTACAGTGTTGCACTGCTACAGCAGGAAATCTCTCTGCTGGCAGGGGCTGGAGAAACAGCAGCTAAGTGTTCTGCAGGGCAGAGTTCCTGCCGTAATTTTTTACTGTGGTGAAAACCAGAGTTACACAGCCCAATGGTCCAGCACCACTCCTGGCATCCCTGCAAATACTCCTTGGCTGCAGCAAATGGAAGAAGTGAGGATTTCACTCAGAAAGAATGTGAGAAGTCAGGTGAATGCTGCATGAAACAATCAGTTGCAATCTTCTCGTGAATGTGGCTGAGATCCAGCAGGGTCAAAGATCCACAGAGATGATTCTGAAGGATGCATCTCAAACCCACTTGTCACCAATCTAAGGCTGGATCTGAAAGATGTCGAGCATCCGTAAAGAGGTTCCCAGCTTCCTTCCTAGAAACACATTCACATTTCTCGTCTGTCTGGACCAAAGTCACCAAGATAACGTCAAGAATAAGCCTATATACAGCTGTGCTGCAGGCAAAAGACAAACCCTGCCAGCAGCATGCAGCCCTTGAACCAAGCTCCAGCACCCATTTCACCATCATAACCCTCTGGAAAGCCTTGAGATGAGAAAAAAGCTTAAGAGCTGTCTGCTCTCTCTTGCTGTTCTGCATGAACCAAGCCTGTGCTGAGGAGCTTGCTGAGCAGTGTTTACGCACTTACGTCCACCAAGCTTCAGCAGCTTTGCTATCTCTCAGTGGAGATGTTTTAAGAAATACATTTTTGATCCTTTGTTAGCTATCCACTGGAGGTCTTGTGGAATCTAAATTAAATACCATTAGGAGACCTTTAATCTGCAGTGCTTCCAGTAAAACCAGATGGTCTCTCTTGAGCACACAGGCTCATTCACTGAAGACTCTCCCGGCACGCTTACCCTCAACACTGCAGCTCGGAAAGTGAGCCAGGAGCTCAGCAGGCTGGAATTGGCTGGCTTCCCCTGCCGTCAGAGGGGAAAAGCCAGTCTGTGCCAGCCAACAGTCTGAACCAGTATTCCCTCACAGGAAGGAAATCAAGGAATTTGGACGGCTCTTCCCAGCAGACTGCCAGGATCATCTAAGAACCTACACTGCTGTCTTCTGCTCTCAGAACAATTCAGGAGGACAGAAATACTTATGTCTGTCAAACTCTTTAATCTCCCTGGCTTAAGCTGCCTGTCCAAATTTGAAACCTAACTAGATTTTCCCGAGACTGCTTGTAACTGTGTCTTATCCTTTTATTAAGATGAGGAGGATTATTTGAAGCTTTTGTTCTTTACAAATCCCCCTGTGCAAAGGCAAGGTGGCGCTTTAGATGAAATCTTCATTCCAGGCTGCTCAGATGAGAGATGCAGTGCTTTCCCACAAAGGATTTAGTGACATTGGATGCTGAAAACTGGTACAGCATTGCTGGGGGGGTGGTCTATGATGCTCTAGTCCCCATGATTGCTGCTTTCTTCCCTTGAGCCTAAGAAGCTGTGTTTCTTCAACCCCGCAGAATGAGTCAGAAATCCTCATTTTTGGTGCTAGAAGCATAAAAATAGGCAAATTTTCATGTTAAATGGAGGACAGGAAGAGAGTTCCCTCTGACAACTTACAAACCTTGTCTCCTCTGAAAGCCTTTTCTTAGCTGCATCACTTGCTCTTATTTTAACTTGCTTTAGTGATTCGCAGTCATTAAATCACTTAGCTAAAACATGTATAAATCTTAGTGTTGAATCCCTGCAAGCTAAACACCTCTGGGGAAAGCCTGATTAGGTCCCCCCGAGGGGGATTTAAAGGATATTTGCTCGCTGGTTCACAGACATACAGGCCTGCTGAAAATGGGCAGCAGGGACATTGGCTGGACAATTTTATCCTCAACGAGTTGGTGGGTGCCTCCCAGACCAAGGGCTTTAGAAAACACCAAGCTTCACTCATGTGTTCTGTCCAAGGAGCAGGGCATAGCCGTGATACACATCCATATCTCATGCATCCTTGAACCCTGTAAGAGACAGGGACTGAGTGTTCTGGATGGACAGGTAGATAAGGGTTTGCATCTGCAAAATTGTCAACAACTAGCAAAACTGCAGGTGTGGTATAGGGGAGCAGGACATCTCCAGAGAAATACACAGACCCAGGAGGAAGGCACAAAGCCCTGTTCCTACAGAGCAGGTACTGTGGTGAATCACTTCCTCAGCCAGTTTTTCCCAAGCATTGCTCAAAAGAGGAAAAAAAGCCCCTTTTGTTGGTGGGATACCCATCTGGGAGGTGTGCCAGTTTTGCCTTGGCCTCCGGGGAGTTTCTTAGCATTGGTGAGTATTTGAGGTTCTTAGATACCTTTTTGAAGTTGGGTCTTCATTTCTCTGGGTTTCCAGCCTCTCTCCTTTGTGTAGCCCTTTCAGACTGTAAATGTTTCAGAGCAGGAAGTCTCTTTTATTATGTACAGCACCTAGCACCACAGAGCCCACTTGATGATGCCATCAAAAGCCCTGCTACACACCAGCAAGGGCAAAGAGGGATGCCGAATCAAAGGAGTTCTCATTAGCAAGCAAGGCAGGGAATGCTGCCACACTTTGTGACACTCTGCGTATGCACCCAAGAAGTCACGAGCTCCTTTCAAAGCCGCCTGACGTCCCCCTGTGATCTGCTTGCAGGATGCTAACAAGGCCAGCAGGGAAGCATATCTGACAGACACAGTTTCTGACTGCTGTTGTAACACAGAGTGCATCAGTAGAATTGGGTGCTGGGTCCATCCTTCTGTGTTTGTCCATGCTCAGTATTTTTGTGTTGCTGTGACAGAGCCTCCCCTCCTAGGTAATCTTCTTGGGAAGTTGTGGTGACTTTGGCTTAGTCTTTGGGAAGTCGTTCTGGGGAGTGTAAAGGGAAGAATCCCGTAAGCAATTAGCAGGAGGAACACGTGCATTGCAGATGGTTAATCTGCCTGCTTTCATGTGAACAAAGGAGAAGTCCCTTGAATGAAAGGAAACGGGTAACTTTAATGCAGGCTACAGTAAATGCAAATTAACTCCTCAAATAAAGAAGCTTTTCTTCTTGGAGCCAAGAAAACATTTCTCAAAGTCTGTATTTTAAATATACAATAATCTCTTTTATACCTCAGAAAGCTGTCTCTGCCGTGAGCACTCTGATATCTTCCTTGCTGACAGTAATCAGTCTATCACCAGAGCTCAAGGATGAATATTAATATTTGATTGTTCTCTTTGTATCCCGGCACGTCCAGTTGCAGGACTGGAACCAGACTGACTTCCCCTGAAGCCTGCAACCTGCCTGGCCTCAGGTTTAGGCTGGAGTCCGAGAAAGTGTCTCATATCAAGCTCTGGAGCATCCAAAGATCTTGATATGGACCTACTGCCCTCCTAAGCATTAGGGTGTAACAAAGTTTTAATCCAGTGATCCATGATGCTGTAGAGACACTGTATCAATTCAGCTTGCCCCAGGGAGCCCATCCCTTGGGAGGGGCTATGCACCCCTTTGAGGACACCTCAAGGTTCCCCAGGACAGCCTGAGAACCAGCAGAGGCAACAGCTTTAATCAGACGAAGAGTAGAACTGAGGCAAACAGAACGTTTGGGGCACTTCTTCAGCAAGGGTGCCCATGGTAGTTATGAGAAGCACTGCTGTCCTCTCCCTCCACAGCAGCATAGAGGCAGAAAGGTGCCTCATTTGAACACTCTTGGTCTGAGATCAAATTTTCATGAGGAGGACAAAAGGTGAGGGGAACAGCAGCCCGCTGCAGCTGGGAGAGGCAGGTCTGTGCTTAGGGAGCAGCTGGAGTGACTGCTAAGGGCCTGACTACTGCAGATGCAGGGGAAAGGAGTGGAGCCAGATGGAGGCAACAGGCTGAGCCAGGTGGCCCAAGAGTCTGGGGAAGCATTTCCTGAAGATATGACCAAGAGCAAAAACTCCCAAAGGAGTAACCCTGGTCCCACTCAGCACCCACCAGCATTTTCACCCTCAGCACTGCTGGTCCCACCTCCAGCCCAGTGTGACACAGAAAACAGCCACTTCAGATAATGCAGCAGAGGAAATGGAATACCAGTCTCCAGCAATGGTTAAGGTGGTGCCAGTGCTGGCACTCTCCAGCTGGAGCTCATGAAAGGGACATGGAATCCAAAGCAGTGGCAGGCTTCTTAGCCCACTCAAGCACAACAGATTTGTAAGTCAGTGAAGCTGGTGGCGTTTGTGAGGATTTGGTTGCAGATGGATCAAAGAAAATCCATCCCAGGAGAGAGCATTTTCAATGAGAAGCCAAGTGTGTGTGTGAGACAGGGAGGAGGGAGCACAGTGGGGGTAGAGGAAAGGACACAATGCAGAAGATTACTTTAATTTCCTTCTCCTTCAGGCTCTTTATTAACACCCTGCCAGATCTCTCTCCCTGGCTGTTGCAGGAGTGGTAGGGGCCAGGCTAAATGTGATGGCACACGAGTACAAATCAGGGGCAAGAGAGACAAAGCATCTACATATACTGCATCTCTCACAGCAGCCATGAGATCAGATGAGGCTGGAGGGGACATGGAAATAAAGGGAATAAAGGACCAGTGACAAGCTTCTGCTTCTTGTGACCAATCCAAGTGACCTGCTGCAAACACAACCCTGAGAGGTGCTAATATGCAAAGATGCAATTTCCTGGTCAGTCCACACCTGCTCCAGTCTGTACATCACCTACTGCCAGCACGGCTGTGCCAGTCCAGCAGCCACTTGCCTCCAAGGCTTGCCTGCAAGGTGGCACTCATGGCCTGATCCTAAGCAGGACACACAGACAGGAAAGGAGGAGAAAGCCTAGAGCAGCTGTGGCTGGTTCTGGGGTTTAAGTCCATCCTGAGGCTGTAGAAAAGGGGGTCTTGTAGAGAAAACAGCAGCCAGTTTCAGCCCTCAGGTACAGGGCTGCTGCCCCAGTGCTGCCAGAGCTGCTGCTTCTCCCTTGGCTTCCTAGAGAGATAAGGCTCATATGGACCAGCTGAATCTGGGAGTACCATGCTGCCAAAGGGCTTCCAGACCCCTCTCCTGAAGCTTTTAAACCTTCAGGCCATTTCCAGAGAGAGGAGAGATCCTAGAGAAGTGAAGTCCCCACAAATGTTGTGAACTAGTGGATGTGACTAAGCTGAGGAGGGGCTCCTGCTATTTTTTCCACCAAGGCACAGCAGCTGGAGCTCAGCCCCTCGGTTCACAACAGAGAATACACACATATACACACAGAGATGAGCACACAGGCACAGAACCAAGCTGGGATGCAGTTTGGGCAAATTTCACATCTTTCTGGATGCCAGAGAGTACAATTGTGAGAGATGGAGGCACAGGAAAGATGGCTTGATGCAGGCTTAAAAGACAGCACTAGGTCATTTCCAAAATAAGAACACATAAGCGAAATAAAGCCAGGACTGAGGGAGATGGTAAGGAGAGGGAGCACTTCCCAACTCTCCTTGAGGTGCCTCAGCGGGTGGGCAACTGAGCAAGTGCTTGGAAGCCTCCACTCTGTCAGGGGCACGAGAAGTTAAAGCACCACCAGCGAGACAGGCCCTGGAGTATTAGTGCTAATAGCCATCTCAGCCAAATTAATTCAAATTGCGTTCAGCCGACCATGAAAGCGTTGTTGGTGGCAGCGCTTCCCCATCCGCTCACATTTTCGTGAAGTAATTAAAGCCATTAGAATGTAAACCAGCTCTTTTGGCTTGGGAAGGAAAGAAAGCAGGAAGGGAAAAGGGAAGCTGAATGACAGCTTAGCTAATTCAGCTAATATTCCCACTATTTCCGTGTATACTGATTAGTTCCCATCCTCCAGCCATTTCCATACCGATGCAAAGGATCGGGTCCTGTGCAGAGGTTCCTACACCTCCATGCTGCAGCGCACCCTGACCCCAGCTCAGCATCCCCCTCATGAAGGATGCTGGCAACTGGGCTTTCTTCCCAGCAGCCCTCACCCCTCAAGCGTTCACATCCCGGGTTGCAACTCTGTCCTCTCCTCCACCAGGAACATGTGGAAGGAGGGCAGAGAGCAAACAGACTTTGTGCTCAAAGGAAAGAAACCCTGTCATGAACCTCTAAACAGATGGGCATAAGCAGTAGATTTGAGGCAACCAGAGCGCTCTAGAAAGTCATTTCATGTCATTGAAGAACCCTTCACACGACATTCAGCTGCAACATGAATCCCGTCAACTGATGGAGCTACTTGTGCAATGTCTTTATTTATCGGGCAGGTAAAGGGAAGCAGTGTTGTGGATGGCAGATGGCCAGAGGTGGTACCTGGGGCTTAGTTCTCTGCCTGGTGTTGGCCTGCATGCCCAAGGGCAGGCAAAGTTCAGGGCCAGCAGGACCTCCAGTGAGGGTGGTTTTGTAACAAGTCCAGGTTAGAGAGAAATAGACTTGAAAGTAGAGAGGCAAGAGAAGGAGATGCCCCGCAAGGTGCAGAGGGTTGCAGGGTAGAGATAAAAATGGCAATGCCAGGAGGAGGAAATCCTGCTGGACTCCAAGGCCAGATGTCAGCTGTATCTAAGCTGGTCTCCACTGGTGCCACTGTGGCTGGGCCAGTGCCCGGGACCCTGTGATCCTCCCTGGACAGTGGCTGGGAACTGCTGTCTCCACGTGCATCCAGGGCAGATGCTCCCTGCAGGGCTGGCTTTGCCTGGGGACACTTCCTCAGACTATCCTGGTTAGACAGGGATGGAAAAGCTCTCTCGACTGGTTACAGCAGCAACTCTCCCACTGCTCATACAGCTTTTTCCCACCTTCCCACCCACTTCTTCCTCATCCTCCCTGCTGAAGCAGCCCTGTGCCATGGCAGGTGTCTCAGGTTGCAGTGAGGACCTGGGCAGCACAAGCTGCCAGTGAAGCCTGAAAAGCAGGGCTGGCCCCTTATGCTTTCTGTGTGGGCTGGAGCCGTGCACAAAGTGCTGTGATGGATGAAGAGGGCACAATGTAGTCATTCAAATACCTGGAGAGAAGGTCTTTGTGGAGGTGCTCTGACTCTGCAGTTCTTCCCTCATAAGGCTGCCCCTGCTCCGTGTAGGCCTTGTGGGGGTGTGGGTATTCTAACATTTCTTTTCAAGGCAGAGAAGTTCAAGAGCATCTGAGGGGCATATTTCATCTGTGAACAACAGCAGTAATTCCCTCCTTGGGAGGACCTTGAAGGAGACCAAGGGGCAAGCAATTTTGGATGCAGCAGCTATATGGGGGCTCTCCTGAGCTCAGCCTGTGCTTTATTGGACCATCCCTCCCTTGGTGGACTTTTCTCCACAATTCAGAGCTAAAAGCCTGGCAACATCATGCAGTCTACAGGACCCAGAATGTTACACCCAGTTGGGCCTGTGATCTCTCACACTGGCAGGTTGGAGCATCAGACTGAGAGTTCAACTTTCCCAAGGGATCGGTCTACCTGAAGGATGATATGCCCACAGCCAAGCTGGGCTAGAAAACTTGTGAGCACTGCTGCAACCAGCTCAGCCAGCTGATTTTGCATTGGATTGACCTAGGAGCACTCATATGGATTGTCCCACGTGCCAGCGCTGAGACACAGCCCTGGGTAGCTGTGGAGGGCTGCTGGAACTGAGTGCCTGCGAGTCAGTGACAGGATCTGGGCTGAGAAAGGTACTCTTTATCTGTATACTTGGACAGCAAAGAAAAAATCCATTCAAGAAGCTAGGGAGCAAATTTACCTCTAGGATTACTGAGGTAGCAGGTACTACTGCAAACCAAAGGGGTTTGCCCAAGAAATACAATATCATTGATCCCAAGCGGAGCAAGGAGTGCCCATAGTGCAATCCAAATTGAAGTTCCCACCAGTAGCTGCTCTTGCACACATGCCTCAGAGGTCTTGGAGCAAGAAGCACTGGGAAGCAGCAGGAGGAGGAAGGAGCTGCATTTAACTGGCAGATCTTTGTACTGGGATTCCATTCCCAACTCCCCCAGCGCAGTCCCACTGCTGCTCTCACAAAGTGTGCCTCGAGGAGCACAGCACAATGCATCCATCGCCCAGGCATTCATCCCACCTGGGCCTCCTGGCGCGATGTGGTGAGCAGCCCTTTCAATCAGGCAACATTAAATTAAGAGAGATTCACTTTCCCATTGACAACAGCAAAAAGAAGAAGAAGAAGAAGAAGAAGAAGAAGAAGAAGAAGAAGACACCAATTGAACCCAATGGGCTAAATAGCATCTTTCACTCGGTTTTCTATGGGCTCCCAAAACTACGGGAGAAAATTGAAATCTGTCTCTTTCTGTCTCCTTTTCTTTCTTTTTTTGTAATAATTCCTGGTATGCAAGGCCTTGTGCCAGGGCTGGTATTGTGGGTGATGAATCCTGAGTCAGGCGGCGGGGAGGTTTCTGTCCTATCAGCGCGCGCTTGCCGTGGTTTGGGATAATGTGCCTGCGGCTTGTCAGGTGCCGATGGGGAGCAGGAGGGATGGGGGGCTGAATGCATTTTTGATTGCTATAATTGCCACAGATTGGATGCTTGAGAGGAGCTAATTAACAAGGAGGCTATGGGCGGATTATACTTGCAGAACAGAATCCCATGCAGATCCTTTCCCTTTGTGCCACATGTATGAGATCATTGGTAGGTGATTATGGCTGTGAATACGGTGCTAATTTACTTTGCACGTCTGACGAAAATCCTGTACATAATAAAACGCGGAGGCAACTTAAAGTAGCCCAGTTCAGGGGGGAAGGATGGCCTTGCTGCTAAAGCACTGAACCCAGAGCTAAGCCCCTGAGGTCTCCTGCTTTCCTTGAGTAACCACGGCTGTGTGACAGCTCTTACCCCTGCCTCAGTTTCCCTTTCTACCAAAGGGGGAAGGCAAGCTCGTAAGTGTGGATGTTTGCAAGGTGCTGTGCACCCTGACAGGAAAGATTCTGTGAAGGAAAGAACAGAAATATCATCATGCCACGGGAGCAGATCAGACAGCGCAGCAAAAATAGCAGCCAGAGAGCTGTGCACTTGGAAAAAATACACGTCTTTGTGAGGACTCTTGCTCTCAGAAGAAAGGAGTGCAAGCAGTAGCTCCAGCTGTTCCTGCAGCCTTGGGATTAGAAAGAACTGACAGGCAGGAATAGCTCTGCCGTCTTAGTCCTGCTTCTTAAAATTTGTCTTACCAGCAGAACTCCTACATTCTCACAGGCTTCCTGGGGGCCCTGAGGGAAGAAGCAGCAAAGGTTTCTCCTTAAACGTAGCCCTCATCTAGCTGGAGATGCTTGGGCTGGGGTTTAACCCAGGCTCTGACTTCAGGGCAAGGCTCTGGTATCTGGGCACTCATGGTGACTGAAAATGAGGAACTATTCTGTAGATTCTGTGCCAACATACAGCTGGAACATCACCAGCCAAGCAAGGAAAAGAGTTACTGGTGGATACTGAACATCCATCCATCCATCCACCCATCCATCCATCCATCCATCCATCCATCCATCCATCCATCCACATCCATCCACCCAGGCACTCCTCTCTCCATCCCTGCAGGTTGTAAGAATAGGTTAAACTACAATACCCATCTTTGTTTGGAGAGCTGGAGAAGGGTTTGCCCAGGGTCGTTTCACTGCTGTCTGTGCTGGTGGGAGTCAGGCTGGGCAAGCCTGAAGGGCTTTGGTTTTTCCAAGCAGGAACATTTTGCTGGGAGTCAGGCAGCTTGATTAAGCACTGGTAGACTTTTTTAGAAAGTTGCAGTATTCCTCACAAATAAATCACATCTTTACATTCAAAAAAGGAAGTGATATTTATAGTATTGGGTAATTTTCACTTGAAATATTTTCTGCATTTTTCAATGGAATTTTTTGGGGCAGGGGGGTATTAAAGTCAGCATTTTCAGAGGAAAAGAAACAAAACCATTTTCCAACCTTTTTTCCTTTAAAGTCAGCATTTTGGATTCCAAATTTTATACAGGGATTTAGACCTTTTCCTTCCACAGATCATTTTACCACAGTCATTTTTTTATTAAGGTTACTATTTCCATAATAACAGCTACCCGTTGATTCCAAAAAGAAAATATCACTTCCAGATCTCCTAATAAGAATACACTGTTTCATAATATTTCCTTAGTTTTATTTCATTTTGTGTTTATTTACTATGCTCTGGATGATGACTCCTAGAAAACAAAACTCCGCAGCCAGCCTTCTCCTACAGTCAAGAACGACTCACATAAATTTTACATTTAAATTAATCAAGACCAAGAGAGAAAACAATCTGTCTGCAGGTTTAAAAAGATTTTCAATGTTGGACTCATTTCAACAACAGGAAAGGGTTTTCTTCCAGAAAAAAAAAATTCAAGAGGTGTAAAAATGGATTTCCACTTCTGTCATGACTGAATTTGAGGAGAACAATCCATGAATGAGAAAGAATTGTTCTGCTGAGGGAAGAGGCTGCTGCCAATTAGCAACCTGGGCTGCTGGAGTCCAGGGAGATAAACTGGAGAGGAAATACTTCATTTATTGAGAGACAGGATTGACTGTCTGTGAATGCTTTTAGACAAGACAACAATTGAACCTTGCCTCTGTACAGCTCCTCTCTTCCTACAGGGACGAGCACAGAACATCCATGGACTGTCTCTCACCGCAGAAAGGAAGAGTAGCCTAAAACATGAAATAATACAGAGAAAGGAAATGGCAGCCAGGATAAAACCCTCTTCTTGGAAAGAACCCCAGTTTCTTGCCAAAGCAACCATTTGTGACACTCTGGTCCAGGTCCCAGTTTTACTGCTGGCCATTTTCTGACAATGTCCCAACCCCGGGTTTTACTTTGGACCATTTCAAACGATGTCCCTCATCGTGCCGAAGTTTCTCTCTTTGAACAAACACTCCATTCTTCTTCTCCTCCCCTTAGCAAAATATTTTCCATCCTTCCACATCAAACTCTGGATATTTGCCTTTGGAATGTTGGAGAGTGGACCAGATGGAAGGCAGGGATCAAACCCAAAACCATGGAGTCACTTCCAAAGACAATGTGGCGGGAAGCTCAGTGGGACGGGGGTGATGGGTAGAAAGAAAGAGGACACTTAAGAGGATGGCATAAGGGTGTTGGCCTTTTTTAATCACTCACAGTGAAACACTGGCATGATTTGCCCTAATTTCTATGCAAAATATGTATCTCTGCTGCTGAGGAGAGACAGGTCGTCACAGATGTGGAACAAGCAAGGTAGAGATACCGGCACAGCACAGAGCTGAAGGATCAACATTAGCATATTGGCATTTGGGCTGACACCTTATCTCGGGCTGTCTTCTGAATGAAAAGTAATTCCAGGTACTCTCCTTCTCCTGTAGCATCTGTTACTTTATTATTAGGATTGATTTTTGTCCTGTTGAGCTCTACCTACTCCCGCTGAGTGACCAGAGAGGCCAAGTCCTGCCCTGGGGAGAGGAGGGGGCAATGGTGAAGGCACAGCCTTGTCTCCCGACAGCACTGCCTGGTGCTGAGAAGCGGGGGTGGCTGATAAGCGACAGAAGGGGAGCAGAAGAAAGGCTCAGTGACGAATTTGGCACGGGCAGAAGTGGTATCCGGGCACGCAGGCTGGCAGTGCTGGAGTGCACAGCCCAGATAACGAAGGCCGTGCAGAGCCTGCGGCCACCTCCCCAGCAATGTCAGGGTGCTGCTGTCCCTTCCATCACTGCCCAGCGTCCCCATTGCCAGACACGGCTTCTGGGGTAGGCCAGACTGCTGCTCCAGCTCTGGGTCCCTCTCTCTAGCCCCCCGTGATGTGCAGACAACGTTCCTGCCTGCTGACAGCTCTCCCCGTGAGATTCTGCTTCTACAAAGGGCTCTTCTCCCTCCCATTTCTAAATAGAGAAGAGTCCCATTAAATACTATTAAGTATTTATTGGCCAGTGAGTAAAATGAGTGGGTTTCTTTATGGCTGCAATGATCATTAATGAAACTTTAAGGTCCCTGTTGGGACCATGGAGCAGAATAAATGACCTCTTGCTAGTCATCATCTCCCTGGTTTCTAGGACTCTGCACCAGAAATGATCCAACTTCATTTAAGGAAAATCAGATTAAAAACAGATTAAAGTAAAAGCACCTCATGCCCCTGTTCTGATTAACTGTGATGAAAAACAGACCATGAAGTAACTTTATAATGGGAGGAAGCTCATTTAAATATTCCCCTCCCAACAGAAAGAGATTTAAGAATTAAATGAATGAGGAGATTTTCCTTTTAATGAGATTAGCCTTTTATAATTGCTCATTATGGACCACTCCAGAGATTTGGAAGAAAAAAAGTTATACAACATACCTGGAAAACACTGCATTAGAAACCAGCCAACCCTGCCCCTTCACCATCAGTTCCAAAAAGTGAAATTCAAACTAGCTTCTACTTACAAATCACTCATCTCAAGTGGCTCGAACTCCTCCAGATCCTCTCTGCAATTACTGGCTTTGTAAAGAAAGTGAAACAGAGGTTTGAGATTAGCAAGCCTTAATACATTTGCTAAAAATTCTCCCCTTTTCCCATGGAAACACATTTATTTTTGACTGTCAGCTGTCTGGCAAAGCCATGTGATTTCATTTCATCTTTCCAGATTTCAGTCCTACCTAAAATAAAGGCTGGACAGAGCCGCCCCTCCTGGCTTGGAAATGCTGGCTTGATTTATAGGCATTAAACGGAGGTTAGACGAGAAGTTTTGTGTCTGAACTTGAAGCATTTGACTCTGAAGTCCCAGCTTTGGGCCGTACAATAATGCCAGAGTAAGGACACATACACATGTATTATTTCATCTGTCTCTGACTGTGATTTGTGTTTAGTGTCAGGCTCTCTTGGATGAGCTAGAACTAATACTCAGGGCAGGATTTTCTGACAAAGTGGGATTGAGCAGCTGTTTGCTCCACTCCTGTTGACAGGACCAGACAGTAAAAGAGATCAATGGCTCTCTTTGTTTTCTCCATGTGCTGCGTATTCACAGCAATCAAAGTCTCACTCCTTCTCCTTATCTCTTCACCTGCAGTGGCTGCTATGAACTGGCATTTGGCCCTGTTGGTACACAGGGCTGCAGGATGGATTTGCACCTTTCCCACTGGGACCCCTAGATCCCTTTCCCAGCTGTTCCACTGGGAAACGAAAAGCTACTAAATACAGGAAAAGCCTCCATTCCCTGAAATCTGGCTGCCTTGGAACTGGCCATGTCCTGCTCTCCCTGCAGTCAGAGGGGAGAGAGGCACTTCCAGAGGATGTTCTGCTCCGCTCCAGGAAGGGGTTTCAAGGCAGACGGGATGATGACGTGGCAGGACACCACTTTCTATTGTCACCTCCTGCAGGAGCATCTCAGAGCAGACTCCTCACTGTCAGGGCAGTCCAGAAAGCTGGCTCCTGACCACAATCCACTCGGTTTTGAGAAGGCCCAGTCGGGTGCAACCACACAGAACATTGGAAAGCCTCACTGGCTATGACACTGGGAGCTCAGGCTGGGTGACCACAGCCATGCCCCAGAATGCTCACAGGGAATGGCCAAACCAGCTAGGCAAGGCCATCAGCCATCTGGCACTTGACAGTGGTCAATCTGTCAGTGACTGCTTACCTGGCTGCCAGAGCTGCTCAGCCCTTTTCTGTCAAATCATTTGGCTCTTGAGACAGTATTTTATTCCAGTTTCATTTTGTTATCAGAAGTCAAGTCCATTTCTAGAGCTGTCAGGATTAGTTTACTTTGATTTATACTTCCTTACCATATTTGCAAAGGCAAAGACACGCTGTTTTCCAAGCATCTCTGCTACCCACTGACTGCATTCCCTTGCAAATCTGTGCTAGTACCAGAACCAGGCAGAAAGTGAAAAGTGTCATTAACGAATCCAACCTCTCATCCCCATCCACCCACCATCAGATACTGTGTGCTCCCCTCCATCTCACCAGGCCTTTGGAGATAAGAGAAATTCAGCCTAACTTTGGCTGTGAATGCATACAAATAGGCTTTATGTTAATATTTGCAAATAGCTTCTCAGAGGAACAAGATATCTCCCAAGCTTCCCAGCTTCTGGGGTTCTCCAGGCAATAGAGTGGGACAGACGAACTCATCAGAACATCCCAGGGATGAGGGCAGAGGCAGAATCGAAAATATTCTGCTTAAATCACCCAGCTGACAGGGAACTTGGAAGTCCTATGAGGTCTTGGCACCCCAGAGCACTCTGTGGGCAGCCTCCTGAGTGGAGCTGGGCAACATTACTTGGTGAATCAAGATGGGTGTTTTTGTTGAAAACCAGACCTTCAGGAGGGCCAGAGCTATTTGAGAATTCAGGTCAAATGCAGCAAAGAGTCTTGATGGAGACAAAAGGAGGGTGTTTTGAGACAGAATGTCAAAACCTTTTCTCTCTCTTTTCCCCCCCATTACAAAGTCCTTTTTTGTCTTTAAAAACTGCCCTAATCTTATGAAGACACTAAAGCAAAACACGGACAAAGAAACCCATCTGCACAGGATAGAGTGAAGATGAGAGCAGACTGGAACCCACGTTTGCCTATCTTTACTTTCACGTGTGGAGCACAGAGGGCTCAGGGAGAAAGGGTTGCTCTCCTAAAGAAAAATAACCCCTTTTAGCTCACCCAGACCATTCTCCACAGACAGACACTGACCTTCCCACACTGTTAGTGAGACAGCTCCTCCCCTGGAGCAGGTAAGGATGGAGTAGCTGGGACAATGTCCTGTCAAAGACCCCTGTAGCCAAACCTCCAGGGTGTCCATACAGGCTGAGTTTGGAGGCTCCAGATCACCTTTTTTTTCAGGAAAAGAGAAGGAATTGACATGTTCATTGCTGGGTTGGCAGTGTTCTCCTCCCTGCCCTGCTCCCTTAGCTGTCTGCCTGGGGACTGGTACCTCTGCTGTCCCCAGCCCCACTGCACAGCAAAGGAGAGCCTTTCACTCCTCCCATGCTGTCACCCTGGCACCATCTACCCCTGCCAGAGACCTGAAAACTAAAATAATAAAGCAAGCAAGCAACACTGCATGTGGAGGTTAATGTACCATAATGCTCTGAAACACAGGCAGCTGCTGCCTCACGCTGAGAACAGAGAATGTGTTTGAAAAATGTATCTTCCTCCGACAGCAGTTATTTCAACATTATCTTTCTCTTTTTTTACTTCAAATAAGACATTTACTTTCCCCCAGCTCATAATCTCCATATGGAGGAGAGCAGAGGGCAGTGGGGAAAGGCAGAAAAAATATACTTTTTAACACAGCCAAGGCTGGTGGGATTTAAATCATGGGAAAACAAATGGAATTTAACTGCCTGGCTGAAGTCACATTCATGTTGTGGGTATTTATGGCAATCAGCACTAACAACAGGAAGAGATTAGATGTTGCTGAGAGCCTGGGTGCCGGCTGAGGAGGAGGGACTGACTCTGTCTGTCAGTGTGTGTGATCTTTAAAGCAAGGACGGGATGTGCACCTGTACACACACATCCCTTCATGTACCCAGGTGTGTGTGGGATTGCTCTTGGTCCCTGTATTTAGGGGCCATTCCAGCCGTTCTTTGCTGGGCAACATCAATTTCACACTTTAATCCCAGCTTCCACCTGAGATCTGATAAAGAAAGAGGAGATCATTTTACTGGAATTGACAGAGAGTGACTACGAGATTAACTCCAAATGTAGATGTGGGTGTACCTTGAACATCTCCACCAGCAGAGACGTGTACTCATTTTCCAGCTAAGAGTGAGTCTAAATAGGAACTGTAATAGATATAGGGAATCTTCTGGGATTGGAAAGGCAATTTATCTCAGATCTCAGAGCAACCTGTTTGTTTAGTTGCATGCAAACACTACTCAGGGTGTGCAGTGTGTTGCACAGAGAACCTCACCTCTAGCAACCACCCCAGGAGCCAGGTGAGCACATGGCATCCCTTGCCCTGTCCCTGTCTCCATGCTTGGAATGGGTCAGGATCCAGATTACTCTTTCCCTGCAATGTAGATTTGACCAGGGATGCAGCAGCACCTAAATACTGACTGCTGGTATTTTACTAACCTGAGCATGTCCCCCCAGCCAGCCGAGCAAAACCCTAACGGGTCAGTTCCCCAGCAAAACCATCTCATCCTTACTCTAGGAAAATAAACCACAAACAGCCAGAACCACTGAATTGTTTCAAAGGATAAAATTCACTTAGCAATCCCCCTTTGCCAATCCCCAAGCAAATATGTCCATGTTAATAAAGCAAAGTGCTCTCATCCAGAACAGCTCCAGCAGGGAAAAGCATTTTAATGGCCTGACTGGATGGGGAAATTGACTTGCAAGAAGAAGAGTCCTGGCTGGGTCCCTTGGGCCTGGGCAGGGGCACGGTTTAGAGACCTGTTTTAATCAAATTGCTTTTAAAAAGCAGAAAGGGAAAAGCTCTCTGACAAATTTGACCTCTGGGCACCTCAAAGATGAGGGCACAAAACATATGATATACTGGCTCAGAGGAAAGAAAACAGGGTGGGAATAGATGGAGTCTCATCTTGGGAGTGGAAAGTAAAGGAGGGAAGAGGATGGACAGATCATCTGCTGGCTGGTGGTGTTGAATTCAAACCCACCTCAAGGTTCCAAATGGGACTCATAAGTCATCCCCAGTGGGAGCAGCATCAGGATCCTCTTAGCCAGCTCCCTGCTATGACCTTACTCCATGCTTGGGGTTATTTGTGTTGGAGGCTCTGCAAGGAAAGACAACCATGAGAACTCACTGCACCTGAGGAAACCAAACAAAATAATTAGCAACAACACCAATGAAAATAAATTAAACATGCACCAAAGCAACGGGAGATCTCCATTGCCCACCTCTGCCCCCTGAACGGCACTTCACAATGGAGAGGTTGGAGACAGTGGCTGATGTAAAACTGTCTGGTACAATGTGGGTATTGAAATCCCAGAGGCACCAAGCACATCTGCACAGATGGGAAATTCAGAAGTTACAGCACTTGGGTGGTATGACAAATAATTTTTTTGCACCCCGAAAAACAACTCAGTTGTGGGAGGAATGTGTCAGTTGTAATTTTGCAACTTAATGAAATAAATCAACCAGATGGAAAGACGAGATGAAGATGAGCCCACACAGTCTCGTGGGAACACAAAGGCCACATGAAGCCAGCTGCTGGGAAACCAAGAGCTTGTCTGGGAGACTTGGGAGCCCCCTTTGTGGTGATGACAATGAATTTCCCAAGTGAGGAAGCATCTTTGAACTTTCTCCAGCCACTGGGGCTGAGGTTTCAGGAACACATGGCCACTGAGACACAAAAGGGCAACTTCTTGCTCAGCTGAGCAGCAATATCAGGGGACTGTAGATAGAATTCTGCCCCTCCTGACCTGCTGGAATGTCTCCTAAGGTGAGCAAAACCTGAAAACCTAGGAGGTTGATATCTGCAGGATGAGCAGGGAGCAGCAGCAGGAAGAGCAAGAGCCATGCCAGAAGGCTGGAAGAAATAGCATGGCTTAACCCTGCAAAGCTGAGGAGACACTGCTGGCACCCTCATGAGTCCAAGCCAACTGAGTAAACCCAGACCTGAAGAGTCAGAGCAAGAGTTGGCAAACCCTTGTCACATAAAGCAGGCAGAAAATGTGTGGCAGTTAAACAAGGAGCATCCTTGCACAGCAGAAGCCCAAGACAGAACGTCCTTTGGCCAAGGACACAGAACGCTGCCATCCTAAAATAAACCCCAAAGGCCCACAGCACCCAGCTCCACAGAAAGGAGACTTTACAGCAGCAAATTGATTTCCAGAGGTTCCCTCATTAATTTTCATGGCACCCAGAGTGTGGTTTTAGAACAAGCAGAATTATTAATGTTCAAAGTTACCCAAGCACTGTTGGGAGCACAAGGCCTTCTGAGAGTCAAAGCAGGGCTGACAAACTGAGGAAGAAAAAGCCAGAATTGAGAAAGTGCATTCTTCAGGGTTCAGCTGGGCTTGTCCTCAGAGGCAGGCAGAGGGAGAGAAGCAAGAACCTTGGAGAAAAGGTCCCGTGCCCCCTTGATGGCTCTGCTCTTTGGAAGGAATAAAACATAATAGACACTTAGCTTTTAAAAGGAGAGAAAATTGTCTAATTGCACTAATTCAGGGCTGCCCTGCTTCTTAGCCACCCCACACTTTCAGGGAGTGGGACAGCAGGCAATTAGGAAGAACAAAATATTCACAAGGGTTAGAGCTCACCACTGGCTGGCAACACTGCTCTTGCTCTTGAAATCATATCTGAGCTTTGGCGACATCTCAGCTAATTAACAAAAAAGACAGCCCAAGTCTCCCAGACTGAAGTATTGGTTCTGGACAGACATAAGCCAGTATCCCAAAACTGTCCTGGATTATCTCCTGGCTCACACAAGAGGGAGGATGGGAGCCTTATAGCTGCAAAGGTACCTCTGTCTAGCTTTCCTCCTCCTGTCTTTGCACACAGAGCCTCATTCCCAAGCATCTCAGTGCTTTTGGGCTGTCCCATGCCCACAGCCTCCTCCTGTCTGCCCCTAGCTATCCCTAATCCCAGCCACTTCTTTACATCTCCAAACACAAAACCCAGCCACGGCGAGCTGAAGGATTTTGCTGTGCCAGGGGATACTCTTTGGCTGGCACCACATCGCCTCTGATCTCGCCCCGTTGGAGCAAGAGAAAATAAGTACCATTTGTTAACATGCCAATCGTTCTTTACACTGGCTGATTAAAAAATAATTACCCGCAGCCATTATTGAGCACTCTTGCAAATGAGCTGTGGGAAGCTGTGACCGTGTGCTTAGCACACAGTGTGTCTTGCTTGTTTCAATATTATTTTAATTAAGTATCTGGGTAAAAGGCCTTTCTAATGTAACTTTCTTTTCATAAGCAGAGAGCGGGGCTCCGTGCTTGGCTGAGCGGTGATGGACTGCTAGAGCCCGGCATCGCTCCAGGCTGCTCCCACTCTGGTGACACAGTGGGACATGCTGCTTGTTGGAATTCAAGAGGACTAATCTTAGGCAGACTCATGA
This sequence comes from Rhagologus leucostigma, assembly GCA_013397725.1. Lineage (NCBI taxonomy): Eukaryota > Metazoa > Chordata > Aves > Passeriformes > Rhagologus > Rhagologus leucostigma. The sequence continues at coordinate 608,788 of VZTD01005606.1, read as the reverse complement.
TGGGAAGAGAGCTCTCTTTACCTGAGGGACATGGCCACAGCATGAGTTGTGATAGCTCTGACAGCTCATCACCCTGAGACCGACCAGCTGGGACCGCCTGGTTTGGTCTGGGATGTGGACAGGATGGCAATGATGACCCAGGACATCCCTTGTGGATGAGGGCCTTCGGGCCACCTCTCCTGCTGGCATAGGAGACCAGAGGAGTGCTGGCCCTCTTAGCCAGGTGAGAGGAGAGGATCTGAGTCAGAAGAGCTCTGCAGGACCTTCCCACAGCAGGACCAGAGACCCCCAGCACAGCTTCATTTGCCAGGGACTTTTTTTTTATTCTTTCCACAAAAGATTTTGCAAAGCGAAAAACAGAGGAGGTGGAGGAAAACCCACATATTCTGGTTGCCCATCCACCTCCCGTAGCTGCCTTTGTGCATGACTCAAAGCAGTCACATCAGACAATTCCACCTCTTTCTTATTTACATGTTTTCCACTTTCTGCATCCCAGCTGGAGCTGTATTTAGCAGAGCACATAGCCACCATCCTTTATTTTGGGGGGTGTTTGCTCTTTCACATCAGCTTACATTCTCTCACATAGCATTTAAGCTGCAGCACTGGTGTCAATTATCTGTTGTTTTCAAGCAAATTAACCAGGCAAACAGATTTCAGATCCTCAGCTGGTGTAGCATGAGCATGGCGCTGGAGAAATTGAATTACTGCACAGGTTCAAGCAGCACAAAACAGCCCCAGAACTTCTTCTTGATCTTTCTCTTATCAGATGAAATTCCCTCTCCAGATATTTCTAGCAGGATAAAAAGAAGGCCCTGAGCACGTGCATCCTGAAGTCCATCTCGGACCTGGTAACAGAGAATTGAAGTTGTTACTGAGTCCTGGGTTGGTCCCAGTCACAGGTTCTGTTTTGGAGGATGCAAAACCTAGGGATAAATAAGATTATTGGACACAAAAGGAAATTTTTTCACAATGATAATAATTAGCCATTGGAATAATCTTCCCAGTGGCAGATTCCCCATCACTGGGCAGTTTTAACATTCAGCTGGAGACAGTGCTGGGCCATCTTGTCTGGGTCATGCTTTTGCCGAGAAGGTTGGACCAGATAATCCCTGAGGTCCCTTCCAACCTGGTGTTCTCTGATTCTGTGAAGCTGTGGAGAAAGGTGCAGCCATAACAGACTCTCATCACTTGGTGGGCTTGCAGCAGGATGGATAAATGATCTCTGACTGATTCTTTGGCAGAGTCAGACCGGTCATGTTCTACTCCTGGAGCAACACAGCAATAACACGGCTTTCTGATCAAATGGACACTTAACATTTCCCCAGACAATTCCTCTCTGTGAGTTGAGAAGTGTAGTAATTCCAATAGACACTCCAGCAACCTGAAACCCTGAGCTTCAGACTTTGAATAGACTAAATAAAAATCAGAGGGCTTTTCTCTTGCTTCAACAAAAACATATGTTCTCGCCAGACGTTTTTGATGGGAAAAAAATTACACATTTCCCAAACAGCTCTAGTTACTGCCGACAACTTCATTTCCCATCTCAGACACTGCTGTGGCAGGAATGTAAAAAGCAGAATTGATTAGATCAGATTAGGTTAGATAGGGAGCCTGGTGATGAAAAGCTGCTGCTGCTCTCTTTCGCCCATTCAGGGTCATTAGCAACCTCCATCCCTCTCACCCAGGGATGCTGCCCCATTGCTGAATTCTGCTCCAAGTAGCTATTCCATGTCTCTCAATTTCTTCCTGCAGTCTCTGTTTTCAAGCACATTTTGCCCCCATGTGTCCTTCCCCTACTGGAGGTGGAGCTCCAGAAGAATGGCAAGGGATTTCTGTGTACACAGTTTGGCAACACACTTAGGGATCCCTTGGGATAAAGATTGCTGGATTGGTCCACTTTACTATCATGAGGATGATGATGACTATCCATTTTCTGCTGAAAGCCTTTTTTTTTCCTTTTCTTTTAATGCAATAACACTTCCTTGTAGCTTCCCTCAGGAAATCCATCTTTCCAGTGTAGCTTCACACTAGGTCACCCAAATAACCTGGAAAGAGCCATTTTACCAGCCCCTCCTGTCTTCAGCACAAAACTACTATATCTTATTTGCCAGTGCATTAAGCTGGCTGAGAGTGGAGCAGGTTGTGGATGCAGTGCAGTTCGCTCTCTCTCCTTTTTTCTTTCTTTCCTTGGATAATTTCATGGTCCATTAGTTTCCTGTAGCTGCTTCCCACAAACACACACACATCACCATGGTGTATGAGCTTCCCTCTCACTAGCACAGGCACTGAGCAGAATACACATGAAGCTGTCACACTTGCTCCAGGGGCACGGGAAAAGCAGCTCAGCCATGTCCAGGGCGGTGCAGAGCAGGATCCCCAGGGACGCTGATGTCCGGAACAGTTGGCACACGCTACAGGAAGGTGCGCAAGCGCTGAGCTGAACCAGTGGGTGAGGACTGGTGCAGACTGACACTGTCCCAGCACGGTGTGGTTCACATGACACCCATCTGGCACCCACTGAGTAGAAAATGCAGCAGGGAGAAGAATTACAAGGGGTTTTCCCACCAGGGTTTTCCCACTGTCCAGCAGGAGCTGGAGCATCCCATCACAATCCCTGGCCAGAGCAACCTCTGGGCTGCCCCAGCTCATCCTGAGAAGGCAAAAGGTCCAGTGCGCCCACAGCACCCTGCCCTTACAAAGAGAGCAGCTGAAGCCTCATTAAGACCCCTGCACTGGAAGACACAATTTCATGGCTCTTATTTTTAAATCACCTGGAGAAAAGAAAAAAATCCCAAACCTGTGCATGAGGATTTTGCAGCTGCATTTCACTGCTCAGCTCTGAAATGTGCAGATTTGGGGAACCCCTTGCCACCAGTGAAGTCTGTGCCCAGAAGATGTGAGCCTGAATTTTCAGGGAGAGACTTCCCTGTCTCTCATGGAGAGGCTGGGGGCAGCAGGGCAAGCAGCCCCTTGGACAGGCATGGTGTGGGTGGAGGGGACTGATGAGACTGGTGTCTCATCAGAATGACAGCTTTTACTTGGAGTTCACTTTCTTCCTCTCACAATTGAACTTCAGGGGAAAAAAAAAAAAGGGCCAGGGCAGAATGTGAATCCTGCAGGGAAAGGATAAAAATAAACAAAAAACCACTCCAAATAACCCTCAACAAAACACAGGAAGGGAGGAGATTTGGTGGGTCTAACACACAAAAAAATGTTATTCACAGGCATTATTGATTAAGTTTTCCTCACCAGCACATACATAAATACTTATCTTTCAAATGAGTAAGAGGCTCTGTAATGCTGGAGGGAAAGAGGAAAAAGCTTACTGAAAACGTGGGGGTCAGAGAAGCATCCGGCTGCAACAGATGTACTGAGAAGATAAACGAAGATGTCTTTGTCAACACACTGGTCTGCCAAAGACCAAATGTGATAGAAGGCAGCGACTTTCAGGCACTAGAAACCATGCTCGGACTTCGATAACAATGAAATAGAGACTATGGAGCAGATCCTCACCTGGGCTAATTCAGTGCCAGAACCCTGATCACAGGGCAGTCACATCAATTTACATTACCTGAGGATCTGCTGGCTCCGGACAAAGCAGCCCATTAGCAGCAGGGCAGAAGCAGAGATTTACGACAACCTCCTTAGGGCACAGGAGAAAAGAGGAGAGCAGCAATGAATGAGATCAAAGGAGAAGCAGAAGAGAGGGGGCTGTGACCCATGAGCACCCCAAACCTGCCTGACTCCCTGGGAACCACCCCTCCCAAGCACTGCCTTGCCTGCTGCCACACGGTGCAGCACACAGCTGCTTCTGGAATGGCTGGGACATCGAGGAATTGTGCCAGATCCACTGACCCTAGACCTGGCCCGCCAGCCAGCCCAGTGTCACATGTGGCACCGTGCAAAGCAGGGCTGGGACCCACACACACCCCCCTCAAATGAAAGGCAGCAGACAGGAAGGTTTGCTGCTGAGCATTTGCTGGTATCAGCCCAGAAGCTCTTGAGCCATCTGAAGGCTGTGAGGGACCATCAGGATAATCTGTTCTGGCATCCATCATCCCCATGGGATCAGCTCATGCATCCTGCCTGGAATTCACATCTCCATCACCATGGCTTTCTCTCAGGGCAGCAGGATTGTCTCAGGGATATTTCCAACCCACTCAGCACAGCTCAGGTTTTACCTTTCTACAGTCACATCTCTGCATCTGCCACCACGCAGGGCAGAAATGCCTGGACCATACAGGCAGGATTTTTGTTGAATAGGACGTTGCAAGGGGTGTGTCGACAATGAAGTTAAGAAGAAGTCAGCTTCCCCCAGCACAGGGGGCTTAGCAAAGGGCTGCTGGCCTTGCGGGGGTGTATGAGCGCAGGATTGAGGGTGCATGTGCAGCTGGAGACACTACAGCTCTCCCAGAGAAGCTCCGGTGCTTCAGGTCAGTTCTCAGCCATCAGGTCTGCCCAGCTGTTCCCAGAATCGCGTCCCTCCAAGCTCTCCCAGCAGGTCTGCGGATTTTGCTGTTATTGCACACACGCACACAGAGGGTGTGCTCCTGCCCCCTCTCGAGGCAGCAGCCAGAGACAGGCATTGGGCTCTGCCTGCGATAACGTCCCCCATGCAGCTTCTCGTACCTCAGTTCCTCTGCCTGTGAGCCGGGACAAAGGTACATCCCTGAGGTCCCAGGTTTGCTGCGACACCCGCCACCAGAAGAAAGGAGAAGAAAAAAAACTTCAGGTCTTCTCTTGGTGCCTCCAGCACAGGCAGCAAAGCTGCCGTTCTCTCAAGGAGTGGAAGCTCAGGAACTGGAGCAGGGCAGCCTCTAGTGGCTGCGAGCCAGGAAATGCGGTCCCCAGCCCCGTGCTGAGGGGTGTTTGCTCCCCACAGCATCCACCTGAATAAGCCACAGCCTGTGCTGCTGGATTGCCCCATAGCCCAGAAATACGGGCCCTTGGACTCCCCCTCCCTCTTTTACGTCCCTGCCTCCCTGCTGCCACAGCCACCTCTCAGATGCTGCTTCCTGCTCCTCCAAACACCTCTGACTCCATGGGTTCCTGCTCTGCCTAAGCAGCCAGAGGTACCAAGAGACACGTCCCAGACCTCCGGGATGTGCCACTCACGTCCACAGCACTTGTAGCATGCCTGGAAATAGCTCCATCCCCAGCACAGATTTGGCCATGCAGCTGATGGTGGGTAGCTATTGGATCTGCAGCTGTCCAAGTGCTGGAGCTGGCTGTGGCAACGAATCCATCCAAATTCATTAATGAATCACTTAGCCAGAGCCAGTCAGGGAGCATCGACATCTCAGATAAATTTTTGCTTCTTCCTGCTGAGTATCACCTTGGTTTTGACTGTTTCTCCCTTTTGTCTGGGCAAAAGAATAGCTAGAATTTCCCCCAGTGACTGCTGGGATTATTTCTTAAAACGCCAGATCCTTCTTGTTGCTACTTCATAACTATTCTGTTCTGAAATAGTCTCTGCTTTCAAAGGTGTGACACTTTGGAGTGACACGTGACAGCCACCCACCTCAGAAAATGCATCATAGGCAAGTTAAGGCAGGACAATGCCCAAAACAGTGCTGAACAAGTTAGAGGGAAGGAGATAAAAGCAGGACAGGGACACGATAGAACCTTTCATCCCCTGCATTCACTGAGACATTTGTCCCTTCTTCATTGAAGCAGACCTTCTCTGACCAGCAGCACCTGCACCAAAGGACCTGAGCCCAGCTCCTCCTGGATAATGCGGATGAGGACAACAGCTGAGTGGAGTGGGAGGCGTTTTCAGCCAGGCTTTTGCCTCCGGGAACACTCAACATTGTCTGTGCTGGCTCCTCAACACCAAGACAATGGCAAAATTAATGGCTGTGCTTCTGAAAGGGAATTAAACATTAATAATGAAGGGGGACACAGCTCTGCAAGGCACAATAGCAGCCATTCAGCGCTTCACTTGGCTCAGATGGCTATGAAATGGTGCGTGTAACACCAGGGTCCTCTTGTGATGGGCATCCATCTATTGGGAGTGGGATGGAGATGTGAGAGAGCCTGGCATAATCTTACCTTAACCACACCACACTGATCCTGTCTCGCTTTCACTCCCTTCCCCTAAAGTCATAGTGGGTTGAGATACTTGGTTTCTCAAGAGCATGGAAAGATTGTGTCACACCCATATCTCCCCTGATGTTGCACCGCTTTCCAACTCACACACAGATTACCCAATCTGTCCCTAAAATTTACAGTCCTTCCAAGACTGTGCTTGGCTGTTAGAAAGTATGGAAACATTTGTCTTCATCAAAACAGGAGAGGGGCCAATGCAGTTTTGTTTCCACCAGAGCAGCTCTCAAAGCTGTTCAGAGGAGGAGCAGGAGTAGAATAGAACTCACCCTGTTCATCTGACGACAGCATTGGGGCATAATAAAAACAAAAATTCGGTGGTCAGAGGGTCTGGCAGCTCCCGCAACACCTTGCCCTGACGTCAGTGCCGAGTCCTTCTCCCATTCAGTGAGACAAATAACCCACGCATCCCGTTCCCCTGTCCCCAGTAAGTTCAAGCTGCAGAGATGCTGCAGACAAATGAGCTCCTCAGGAGGCTGGTTCGGTCACAACCAGCTCACACATCCAACACCTCCATGTCCCCAGCACTGAGACACATTCATTATCTGTACTGCACTGTGGCAGAGGTGTTCAAAGGCAAGGCCTCCTGGCCTGAATCTGACAAAGTGTCCTCTGAGTTCTCCTTACTCACTTTCTGGTTGCTGAGCTTCTGAAGTCAATCTCAGGCCACAATTTTCAATCTGTGTTCCATGATTATGAGGCATAAAACATCTTTTTTTTCTACTAAAAGCCTAGAGTAACAAGAATCTGTCTGAATCCAGATTCCAAAGCTTTGGAACAAATGCCCATTCTTGCAAACATCACAATAAAATTATGTGAGCAAGCAATACTTGAAATAACACCCAATTTATCTTCCTATTTCCCCTGTGTGATTATGGCTTTCATTTTGCTGGGGTAAAGAACCTTGAAAACAAATGAGTCAGTTTGATTTTTGTTTCATGGAGAAGTTCATTTCCTGGCTCCTTCGCTCGCTTGCGATGTTCAGCTGACGGTCTGCAGTTCTCTGAAAAATTGAAAGACTTTTGAAACTTTGGGCTTTGTGGGACAGGAGGGCGAGTTCCCAGAAACCACTTGCCACCCTCCAGTTCTGCATGGCATTCCCGTGCCTGTGGTACCTGAAGCAAAAGAGCACTGCCCTTCCACTAGGCTCCCACCTTTCTTTCCCAAAACCTTCCCAGCGCTGAACTCAACACAGGAGACGACTGACAGCCTCTAAGTCTAGCAAGATTTACCTGACACATTTAAAATGTAAATAGCAGATAAACCACCACAGCACCGCATGGTGTGCTGTGGGGTGGCAGTGGAGGCTTGCAAGCCCTTACTCCTGCTGTATAACCCTGACCACTGCCAGGACACAACCACAGAGCCTCATTTACCCACTGGAAATTAAAGAGGATAGAGTCTTTCACCTCATCCTGAGGAATGCAGCCTTGCACTCTTGGTCTTAAGCTTCTTGACCTGATTTTCAAGCTGACTGCACCAGGTGATGGAGCAGTCCAAGGACTGTGGAACATTTCCCTTCTCCAGACCTTTGGCTGTTTTTCTCCCTCCACTAGGTTTGTGCTGCAAACAGGAGCCTATCACCCTTGCCAGGAGGTTAATCATATCTCAGAGCCAAAACTGGCACTGAGCACCACTCTCCACACCTGCAGGAGCAGCCCTCCATATCTCCAGCCAAGGAGGCACTTGAAAACCTCATTCTCCTCTCCCAAATCCTCAGCACTTCTTTTCACCTTTGCAGCAGCAACCACCCTCTCACACAAAGTCTTGCCCAGTCCCACGAGGAGATGTGGCTAGTTTTGCATTATAATGAATGTACGTACATGAAAGTTCTGATTCAAACATCTTCATTAGATTTAGTCACTGGCTCCCAAATACGAAATGATGGTGACACCAATTCCTGCTCAGCCCGAGTGACTAATTGTGACATAGAGGCAATTAGGCTTGGTTAAATGATCCATGTCCCTTCAAAATAATGGTCTGTCGAACTGCATTCGCCCAAAATAATCTGGGATTGACTTGACAATCAAAAGATCTATTTCTTCAAAATTAATGCAAACCCAGAGTTCCTTGTTCCTCCACGATGCAGCTGCAAAATGAAAGGGCTTCCTCACTGTGCTTGGGGGAGGATGGGCCACACCAGAGAGATGGGAACAGGCAGTAGAAGGCAAAATCAAACAGCTATCACAAACTACTTGCTGCAGGCAGAATACAGCTGGAATAGAGCTGGATAGACTGCTCTGGCCTTTAGAAAACCTCAATCCAAAGTCTCAGGCACAAAAAAGAGCAGGAATGCAGGAAGATGGAACAGATAGGCATCTCTGGTCACCTCCACCAGACTGTTACAGAGCACCCAAGCCACCAATATGAGCTTTGCTGGTTGCAGTCTGGGGGTAACATTCCATTTCTGGGAGTTTTCCTCTAAAGAAGGCCTGCAAACAAAAAAATCTGTGGCCCATGAGGTGATCCTGCAAAATCCAGAGCCCATTCAGACCCGGGAAGTACATGGGCCACCTCACTGAAACACCTTTCAGGGAATACAGCTCTGACAGGGACTGCGACACTGCCTGCCTTGGGGACAGACACTCAGGAGATGGGAGCAGAGTTTCTCCAGGATTCAGGCAGCAAATTCCAGAGCAAGCTGCACTTCCGCATCCAGTATCCTAACCCAGAGTTAGTAAGGACCAACCCTCAAGTTTGTTACCTGTCAGCCTCCACAGGGAGATCTTACTAATTAAGTATAGTGCGTTAATTGGAAGAACCCACACAGACCTCCCTAAGAAGCAAGCCCCAGGAATGAGCTCCCCCCTATCCCTGTGATCCCATACCACTCAATAAGATGGTTTTTTAGCACACCCACTACAGAGGAGGCACCCACCTCCACGGGACGCCAGTGAAGGATGTCCTGGCAGTTTAGCTAATTTCTACATCGCCCCCAAATTGTGCCAGTGCAATTTCCATCTGCTCTGCACAGCTCACTGCACCCAGCTCTGAAAAGGGAATGACAAAGTAATTACCCATGTTAATGGAAGCAAATATTCCATCCTGCCTGTCTTACTCCCTCTCCCCACCCCTGAGGGCCAGTGGCAGAAGGTGCCACAGAGCCATCTAAGCACAGCTTTTAACTTGTCTGCATCTGCATCCCACTCACTCACAGCCAGTCTTCCACAGACAGCAGAGACATAAGGGTGGCTTTTCAGGGACTTTCCCAAGTGGATTCTCACACGTCTGATGCTGTTGAGTTCACCCCTTGGAGACAACAGTTTGGGTCTTTCTCTTCCACCTTTCATTGAACTGAAGAGGAATTTAACATCTTTGAGACTATAAATTGGCTAAAGGTGCCTGGTGCTGGGGTGACAGACAGGAGGCCAAGCCCCTTATCTCATTCCTGGGACATGAAGCTGGAAATGAGAGATTTCACACTCAGAGCAAATTACCACCTGGGAGGTAAGAAGAGTCACTGCCTCCTCCTGAAACATTGGTCCATCCCATGCAATTTCCTCCTCCATGCAACTGCTTAAATCGGTGTGGACTGAGGAAAGATGTCCCAGGGGAGACTGACCCTTACGTTTGTGTGCTGGATGAGCCCTTGCCAGCAGCAGAAGATGGGGGAGGGATCCCTGAAGTTTGTGTGATGTTGTGCATGTGACAGAAGGGAGCCAGACCTGATGATGCCATAGGTCTCCAACTCCTGCTCTTTACAGTGAACTCAGCAGCACAGTCAGTAACGCACAGAAATAGCAACTTACTACTGGGAGAGATTTTTCACCAAACTGTCATTTCATCTGTGACTGTCTGGGCTGATCTGCAAATTATAAGTGTAAAAGACCTCTGAAGAGATATGGGAATAGAAACAGTTCTCCACTGTAAAACTAAAATTCACTGACCTTTTAAGGGATAGTGGGTTATTCATGCTAGTGCTCATAGCATGTTATAATCACTCTTCCCCAGCATCCCCTCCACGTCTCAAGGAGATTAATTACTTGTATTCCTCATTTTTCAATGAAGAAAACTAGCCTATTACTTCTGCTCTAGCTAAGCCTCTCTGCTCCACAGGTACCAGCAGCTTTAGCTCTCAGGCTAAATGGATCAACATGCCCACTTAAGCTCAGGATGGTTGCTTTCAATTTACTTCTAACTCCAAGGCTTCCTTCTGACACACAGTGACTCAGCCAGGCCTCCTGGGTCTCCAGCCCCTAACACCCAGGGGCTCCTACAAGTTCCCAGACTTCTGCAAGAAGAACCACAGCTCCAAGCACAGACGGAGGTGGGCAGGAAGGTGTTAAATCTGGAGCTACACTAGCTCTCCCCCCTCCTGCAGAGGAGACTTCATCCTTTATTTATGGGCCAGCCTTCTCTGGATACAAGACATTTAAATTTTTCAGCAAGGTCTATGTCCCATCACCCAGGGCAGTTTAAATTTTCGCTCATCATGCACAGACATCGGCGCAGGCATCAGCAGGGGGATAGTAATTACAGCAGGAAAAGGACGAAAATAAGAGTCAGTTCTGCAATGGTTATCCCCTATGTAAAATGGAATGATGTATATTTTACAGGGTCAAAATGATCGGCCTGTTGCACTCAGCCCTGCCTGAATGCAGCAGAGCAGAGACTTTAAAGGAGCTCCTCATTAAGGTGTTGTCTCAGCCAAAGGACATCGCTGCTGGAAACAGCCACTGAACGTGAGAAAGCCCCAGGCAGCACTCAGCTGGATGTGACCAACAACGTGTGATTCCTCACCAAAAGGCAGCCTAAGCACAGAAAGCCGTTTGGCACAGCAGTCTCCAAACAGAGCTGTAACATGGGATGTTCCCACGTAGGGTGCTGACGTCTACCTCTTAAGGGCTCACATTTTCAAAGACTTGTGAAAACCCAGCTCTGAGACAGCAGGAGAGTTGTTGCAGTCCACAGGAAGTTCTCGGGCTTGCTGTCTCCTGTCACCAGCCACACCAAGAGCAGAAGCCACCACTGTCCCAGCTGCCAAAAGAGATGCTGATAGCCAGACCTTGTCTGATCATTAGGCACGCTCAGACAGATAGGCTTTATGTGTCAGAAAAGGTTCAGGCTCTCAGCAGAAGCTCCTGGGCAATTTGCACAGCTCAATAGAACAATTTGCTCATGGATAATGTAATGGGAGAGAGAAGCAATGCTGCCTGAGTGCTACAGAGGAGAGCTGGCCATTGCCTTGCCATCAAGGCATCACTCCACGGTCATTTTCCCAGCTTTGATTTAAGTGGCTGTTACTGCTGGGGGAGAAGAGGCAGACTCTCGGCACTGCACAAGGACACGTGTGCAGCCAGAAGGGAGGGGAGAGAGCACAAGGGCTCCAATTCCCACACATACAGCGGGGGTGCTGCAAGGATAGAAATGGAACTCCCACATCACAACCCTCTACCTGGGAAAGCCCAGCTGCTTTTCCTTCCATTCAAAGCCACCTACCCCCACCCAATGGAGCTGCACATTTGCCTCCTTCCCATCTCTCCCAGACACTGCCTCACATTAGAGGGCTGCAAATGGTCACCAAGAGTTGTGGACTCCCGAACAGCACAGCCCAGAGGAGTCCTACACAGAAGCTTCTGCTCACAGGCCACCACAGCAGAGGGAAAGGGGATGCCCCTGGGAACCCCACTTGGCACTTCTGGAAGTGGAGGCAAAAACTTTGTTTGTTTTTCTTTCATGCACTGGAAGCCCTCTAATTGCGCTAGACTGTTTCTATGAGAAGGATGTAATTAAAAGTGAATGGCTCCAAGTCTTTTATCATTATGAATATTAAATAAAGATAAACACTACATCAATATTAATTTAAGCAGAAACGGAAAATGAAAGGCAGAACTTGATCCCAGATGACACTTCAGCGTTTTATAGACGAAAGTATGCAGCCAGGGAGTGAAAAAAAGACTCCAAAAACCAACCAAACAAAAAAAAAACACAAGACATTTATGACCTTGGCATAAAGCAGACGGGACAGGCTAGAAGTGACAGCCACCCCGTGCTGTGCCCTCCTTCATCACCCTGTCCCCAAAGTTAGTTGCTCCAGAGGAAGGTACGGGACATTCCCAGGCTGACAGTTCCAGCACTAAGTGGCCCAGGAGCTGAGATTCAGCTCAGCTTTGCTCACAGCACTGGGGCACAAGTGTGTGCTGGAGTCACTCCACAGATGCACAGTCCAAACTGGATGCTCTTATTGACTATACCAGCAGCTCCAGTGCAGCTGTCAGGCGATCCAAACCCTGCTGAGTGCACAAAAACTCCGCCCCTTGCGCTCCTCTAATGTGTTCAAGATTTTTCTTGCTTGGAAATGGATCTAAAGTCACATTTTCTATCCAGCTTCTCCTCCTCCATCCCTGCTCACACCTTTTGTTTCTCTTTTCAGCACTTTCCCAGCACTGATGAGACATGAAGCACATCTCACCACCAGCACCTGCTGCAGGCGGGTGGATGGTTCCTCAGTCTCTTGCTAAGGCTGCTGAAGTCTCATCAGTGGCCTGTCTGTGTGGGTTTGGTATCTTTATTACTGTTTATAGCATGGTAGCACACAGAATTTTCACCCACCTACACCAGCTGTAGACACAGCTCATCCCCTGCCCATTGTACCCTCTGGCCTCCAGCCATCACAGACTGGCTTTCCCCAGGGAGCCCAGACCAGGAGCTGAACAAAGGTTGGTGAGTCCCAGCTCAGCCCCCACAAGTACTAAGAGATACCAGCAAGGAGAAACTGGACATAGCTGGCTTGCAAGGAAATCCTCCTGGGCAAGCCAAGCCTACATCCTTCTCCTGCAGGAGGTCACAGGTGCCCCTACCGACATCACCAGGCTTTCCTAAGGACCAGGCACACCACACCTCACCCAAACTGCATCCCTCCGCTTTCTGAGCAGCTTCTCACACTCTTGTGTGCCCCAAGCCTGATGGCAACAGCAGAGGAGGGAGACAGAGCAACAGAATCACGGGGAAAGAAAGTCTTCCCAAGCTTCAGGATAACGACACGATGCCCAGCTGCTCTGTAGCTATTTATGCAGTTTCTAACTGGTCTGAAGGCAAAACCAGTGCGCCTGTGTCAGACCAGTGAGCACCATTAACCCCCCCGCTTCCAGCCACGCTCAGGCACCCTGCTCTGAGATGGAAGCACAGTCCCGAGCCATGCCCCGAGGTTTCCCTGAGGTGTAAAACTGATGTTGACATTTCTTCTGTCTGTAAGCAAGGGCACAGTGTGTCTGGGTCACTGCCTGATGGTGTCTCAGGCAGACACTGGCTTCAGATTTCTCCCTGCCCCAGTCTGCCCCCGCCTCTCCCCTGCCCTGGTAATGTGCTCTGGGTACCCGTACTCTGCCCCAGAAGTGGCCACGTCCTGGCAGCAACTGAAATCACCTGTGTGCAATAGATTTGTGACACTGCAAATGTTAAATATCAGTTTTTGTGCTCAAATACACCCCCAAAGAGCTCACTCGTGAATGAATAATGCAGAAATCGCTCTCCACAAATTCAGCCCAGGGTACCATCCCTCTCTGCCCACTGCTGCCCTCAGGACTAACAACCTTCTGCTTTTCCCAAACCCATGGCTCATCGTCATCTGAATTTTTATGTCTTGGAGAGGTCGGTTGGGACATGAGTAAGAACCAAGACATGAGTTGAATGACATCGTAAATGTGGTCATCCATAAAAGCACAAGCCACAGCAGATTTTGGAGATAACTAACGGCCCATTGCTGGGTCTCATATATCCAGGTGAGCTGTTGAAACACCCCCCTCCCTCCCTGCACCCTTGTCTCCAGCTATGTGATCTATAAGCTGTGTTCACCCACAGCCTACAGAGCAGGTTATGCATTGCCTGCCATCCCGCACAACTCCTAACGACCCGCGGCGAGTGATTAACGGGTTGTAATGAGGGTAGAGCTGCTGCTTGTCGATAAACCTCCACAGCAAGACTCACAAAGCCCTCAAGAAGAATGACTGCTCCCGAGCTGGTTCAGAGCAGTGCACAGAGGCAGGCAAACAGCTCGCAGCCCTCTCCTGCATCCCCCAATCCCTGAGTCCTCTTCTACTCCTCTGTCTGTGCATAGCCACGAGTTTCCAGTGTCCATATTGCTGCTCCAAGGGATGGCCAGTGGAAGGGTTAAATACTCAAACCTTCCTTGGGTGGGGGTGCCCGAAGGGCTGGGACAGCTGGCCCTCAGCTGGCCACATGAAAGGCAGCAGTTCGGGAACCACATTTACCAGTTAGCGGCACGATGGCCTCAACATTTGTATTGTCATTGTGTCCAAAGGCTCAGCCCTGGACAGCCATCCTCACCAAGAGAAACTGAGGTAGAGGACATCAGGCCTCTGCCATGGATGTCACACTGCGTGAGAGGTGCAGGGCACACGCCCAGCTGTGGCTGTGGGGGCCTGGGGGTCTCCTCAGCAGTAACGTGGTGTGCACCAGTGTCAAAGGACTTGTCTGAGACACCTTCTTCTTCTTCTTCTTCTTGCAACATCCCCATACTCCTGCCTTGCCTTCCAGCCTTAGCAGCTCTTCAGCAACCCAGCTGCCATCTCCCAGCCCCTGGGAAATGGGAAGCAAGAGGGACAATCCCTGGAGTGACTGAAAGGCCCTGCGAAGATGTGGGTTTCCATGCTGGCAGCAGCAGTTTCCCCTTGTGGCCAGGAGGAAATGAGTCAGTTGGCACAGATGCCTGTACGAGCTGCCTCGCCACTGAGCCAGCCCCAGCACCAGGGCTTTCCCACCAGTTTTGGCCTCACCAAGTCCAGAAGCACTGGACGTCACCATGACATTTCTCCGTACACCAGACCTTCTTTGGGTCATTTTCCTTCCAGGCTGTGTTGCTTGAGATAGCCAACATTGTGAGGCTATCCTTAAGGCTAGCCTTAAAAATGCTTCCAACCAGAGGCACAGATGGGGCCTGAAGCATAAATTTGCACTGGTCATGGCACACGTGGGCAGTGACCCCAGCACCAGTGACACACAGCAAACTGCCAGCCTACCCCAGCTCCACCAAGGACCAAATGGCACCACCAAGAGCCACCATTCATGACAAATTGCTCCCCGGTCACCATCCTACCTGGTGCCACCATAACCTAGACCCCAGTGGGCAGGTGGACCCAACACAACACTCTCAGGGATGGGACTGTTCACTGCTGCAGCTAAGGAAGACCTGCAGGCTTCCACATCCGTCACATCCTCAGCACCACCATATCTAGAAGTAACTACAGCCACCCAGGAGAGAGAGCTTCCCCTTGGGGGAACTTTGGAAGGTCTACTACTCCTGAGAAAAAAATGGATATTCCATAGCAGGAAGCTTTGGGTTCCCCAGGACACTGATTTTCAGGCTTCCCAAGAGGAGAAAGAGGCTGCATTTAGGGTAGAGAGCGACACCTGGAGCAGGGGCTGCAGACCTGAATGCTGGGAGCTCGGAGCTGCAGGGAATTGCAGTGACCCCTGGGCACGTGAGCAGGGGCTGGTGCTATCAGGACCAGCAATGACATCATGGTCCAATACCCATCAGCCTCAACGAGGTCAAGCTTTTGGAAATGAAAAGAAGAGAAGGAAACAATGCTCTGAGAATTTTCTGTGCCTTTTTTTTTCCCCGGTGAAGCAAGGTCCTGCAAACAAACTATTGACTGAGTTCAGCCGGCTCATATTATCTGTGCTCAGGAGCACAGCTCAGCCCCCTCCAGCACCATGGATTTGCTATCATCCCCTGCCACCCACATAATCACTTCAGTCACACCACGCTCTGTCCCGCTGCAATTTCACAGCTGCTCTGTCAGGGGGAAATCACAGTGATTTGGGCTTGTCTGAAAGCATTACAACTGTGCACTGCCTCTTAAGAGTTTGCACAGAGAGGGATAGGTCTGGTGTGACCCTTATAGGGTCCAGAGCTCCCCAGTGACGCACTTGTCATCAAGAAAAGTGCTTGGAGAAACAAAGGATGCTGAGTCTGGGCACCTGGGGATGGAAAACAGAGACCTTCTCATGTCAAGTGCTCCCCTGGACTGGGGAGGGTGTGGGGCATCAGGCTATGAGGCAGGACCAGGTTTCAAAGCCTGTCCCTACCCCAGATTTTCCCTGGGTTGCTCAAAAGAAATTTCAGAGGTCTTTTTCTCTCAAAGGTGTGCCAGAGACGCTCTGCTGCTTGCCTCTGTGGGTACTAAGTGCCTTAAACCTTCACAAGGCTTGTGCCTGTCCTTCAGCAGTGGTGTAGGCTCAGCCAAGTCTGTATCCCATCAGGTGGATGACGCCTCAGCACCTCAGCTCTCACACTCTCAAAAGCACTCATGGGCTTCCCTTCCAGTGGAATACAAAGGGAAGCAATGACAAAACATCCATCAAAGTCAGGCCAGCACACACAGCAGCGCAAAGTCACAGCTCTGGCAGCTGTCAGGAGCCAGTGATGCAGCGGCTGGGATCCAGAGGAGAAGAGATATGTTTGACTTGGCCATTATATGACACAACATCCTGATTTCTCCAGTTTTATTTCAGTGTTATATGCATTGTTTTTCCTCTGTGCACCCTTTTGGGGTCATCCAAGCATCCCTCAGTTCCAGCAGAGAGGGGAATGGCAGGTTGCTGAAACAATCCTGATCATCTTGTGCCAGTTGTGAACGTGCTGTGACAGTCAGGGTGCCTCCCATGACCTCATGGCGTGCATGTAGAGGCAGAGGATGGGACTGAAAATGGGAGAAAGGGCTCAATATTTCCATCCACAGCATTATGGATCTGATTTTCTCTCACAGCCAAACAAAGCATCGATTTATTGAATAACCACTGCGCTGTGCTGAGAGCGCACTAGATTTTTTTGAGGTACCTTCCAGCAGATGCTGTGTGGTACCTCAGCAGCTCACCTCTGCAAAGAGCTGTGGCATGAGCCTCTCTGCAGGGTAATGCCAGAGGAGGGACAGGAGGGAAGTACCTGTCCCAAAAGCCATCTCACCTCTACGTTTTCTCCCCATTCATCCCCAGGGCAGAATCACCCGTGGGAAGTGCTGCCAGGAGCATTTTGAGAGCCCCCGGAGCCCCGCGCATCCCCGGGACTGCCGTGTCGCTGCACGCCGCTGCCCCGCGACCGCCCCTCGCAGAGGTTCAAGTGCCATCTAGTGGCACTCGGGGCCCCGTGGGACAGACGGGCGTCCCCGGCTCCCTGGCAGCGAGCCTTGCCCTGCCCACCGCCTCCGCACGCCGCTTCCCGGCCGATGGGTGTGCCATCACCCCACAGCCCCTTTTTCCCACCTTTGTGTAGCCTCCTCCCCCGATCTCCACCTTCCTTCTTTTCCCCTCTGTCTTATACGCTCCCTTTCCATGCCCCTACATCCTCCTCTTCCTCCACGCCGGATCTGAGCTGCGGCCACCTCCCCCTGGGGCTGTCACACCGCGCAGCAGGCTCCACGGGCAGGGACTGCCAAGCCACTGAAGGACTCATCTCCTGCCAGGCTGACACAGCAGGGAGATGGCTCTGCAATGGGACAGTCTGCCCTGTTCAGACTCCTGAGTGTCTCTTTTGTCACCTCCACGCTCTGTCCCCCCAGTGACATCCCCAAAGTGACTCTAGCTGCCTCCCCAGCACTGCAGCTGCACAGAACCTGCGGTAGGGATGCCGTGGGCTCCCCAGCAGCTCCCCAAGGGCGGCTTCGGTGGGACCTTGTCAGTGGTAGGAGCCACGAGGGGGCTCCAGGAACCCATCAGAGATGGAGGAGAAATGCCGGGAGCACAGCCTGCATCTCCTGCAGGATTGAGGAGAGATGTTAAGAGCAGAGCTCAGGTCTCCTGGACAATGAGGTCTTCTGAAGCACCCCGGGTGGAGGAGAGAAGAGGAGATGTCACAGCTCAGACCCGGAGCAGGATCTTCCAGCACTTTTGTCCCTTGTCACATACATCATGACAAGGAGCAGTGCACGGATCACAGCGTGCCCAGCACAGGGCCTGAGAGAGGCTGTGGTGTGGGCTATGCTGGCCTGACCCAGAGGGCAGCAGGGTCACAAACATTTGCAGGCTGTTGGTTTTCCGTGTATGACCATTCACACCAGTCATCGGTTCACCCCACAGTCTTACTCCTGTTGGTCCACACTTATCCCTCACATCTGTTTTATCCCTAGCTCCACTCGGGGTATTCTTTCAAGGAGGTGAATTCGCCCCCAGCATTAAAGAAATGCTTCAGAAAACACTGCTGATCTCAGTCCTCGAGGAGCATCAGGCACATGCAGAAGTAACTCTAGGAATGGCCTCTCCAAGCATGGGAGACATCAGTGAGAAAGCAGGTCCAAGCCTGTTTGCTGATCTGTCACAGTCTAATTCCACTGTTCCACCAGCACCTGGGGAAGAAAACAGTCCTTCCTAAAAACTCAGCATGCCCACTCCAGTCACTGCGTGGTGAGACCTCAGATAATATCTTTGCAAGTGCCCCAGCAAGGTGGGACAAGGCTCCACACCTCTGGCATCACTGGTAGCTGAGAGCCAGCTGGATGTTTCAGGTAAAGAGCAGGTAACAGCACACATGACACAAGGTGACCCTTGCCTGGCACCCTGCCTGGACAGCACCAGATCCTCCTCTGGTGACCTTTTTTGCCTTTACTCTTCAAGGACACTTCACAAAGTCATGTGAATGGCCAGGCCTGGCTATGATGAACCGTCCTCTCTAGCAGATGGGATTAACCCTGGAGAAGGCATTGCAGCCGGAGCAGATCCTCATCTGCCTCCCCACCAGAAGACCCTGCAGCACAGGGTCTGAATTGCTACCAAGAGCAATCAGGGCTGATCTGCTGTAACCCAGGGAGGCAGTGCAATTAGCCAGGCCAGATCGTTAGGGCTCCAATAAGACTCATTTGGAGACCTAAGTCCCTCACCAGAGGATTCAGCAATGCAGGTGTTGCGGCTGGAGTTTGGAGCAGGAGGCAATGGGGATGCAGGAGGCTGCAGGTAATTTTAGGCACTTGGGTACAGCAGAATTGAAGTTGTGGCCATGCAGCCACTGCCTCTCAAGTTTCTTTAGGGGTCCACAATATCCCAAGGTAAGATTTGGCCAGGAAAAAACTGAGTCCTGAGCTGGTCACCTTGAGCTTTCAGGGAGATATGATTCTGCACACTAAGGCGGTTATGGGATGGGGACAAGTACTGGGTCAAGGAAAACCCCTTGGATTCAGCAGCCTGGCAGGGAAATCAGCTCAGAGGGCTGCTGATGGGATCTGCAGTGTCCTGCCTCTTGGGCATCCTCTCCTGCCTTCCAGAGCCTACACAGTCAGCATGGATGCTCTAAGGCCATGCTGCATCCACCAACACGGTCCAGAAACATGCAGAGCTTCTGTTACCACCTCACATTTCCCAGCCTTGAAGTGTAAACACTGACTTTGACCCGAGGTGATCTGTCTTGAAAGAAGCAGTGGCAGGCAAAGAAAACCTCACTTGAGAATTAATATTGCCGCTGAATTAGAGAAGCCATTCCAAAAAGCTATAGAAGGCTGCCGTGATGGAAAAATGAATGCATGAAGGACCCACCCTGCAGAACAGGCAGGGAAAAAATAGATCACAGTGTATTCAGGGCTCAGACAAGACCACACTTGCCTGCAAAAATAAATCCTTGCATTTGACACATTGCTTACATATTAATTAGTTTGATCAGCTTGCCTGGGTGTGTTAGCATGAGTGAGAGCTCATGTCTGTTTAGTGATAAGCTGTTAAAACTTCCCAAATAGAGGTACAAATTATGGCAGACCGAGATCTTCCCTTTACTCAGGGCCTTTCTCCTGGTTTTCTGGTGCTTTTCCACCCATATTTTTCTATTTTATTTCACTGTGTCTCTTAGGTACCATCTCTTTCTCAGTACAGAATGAGAGACTCACGGGAACGAGAGAAGCAGCTTCTGCACAGGAAGCCAAGGAACCATAACCCCCCAAAACACAAAGACAAGAAATGGAAAAAGAAAATTCTACCTTTTTTTCACTCTATCCCCTTCCCTTCCAGCTTCTCCAGGACTGCTGGAGGGGCAAAGCCGGTTCAGAGGCTGGAGGTACCATCGCCCCTTTAACGGCAGCGCTACAGCCTGACATCAGCGAGCTGTGGAGTCCGGGAGGGCTGGGAGCTGCTGCTCCAGGAGTGGTGCCAGCACATCCCTGTTTCCCTGCCTCTTCCCGGCTCTTGTTTTTGTGTGCCTTTTAACATGCCGCATGTGTATCCGTGCCTGCCAGTGGATGTCTGCGGGATTTACATTAACCAGCTCAAGCTGAAGAAGTTGGTAAACAGCTATTAAAGTTTTGCTCCTCATGTGTCCAAGGAGATTTCTGAATGAGGGAGTCGCTTGCATCCTTTGACGTCCTACGTGCTATTCCTTTATTTGCAGCCCTGATAGATCTTCTTCCCACTTAGCTATGCAGACAGGGGAGTTCGGGTTGGTTTGTGCCTGGCACAGGGAGGGGAGATCAACCTCCCGTGGCTTGGCGGGGAGTGTTCATGTTTTTACCTGTTTCCTGAACAGGAGGGAGTCAGGCTCAAAACCTGGAACTTTAGTGTTTAAAGTTCTCACTCCTGAGCAGAGTCCACATCTAAAGCTGCTCTTTTGCCCTGGGACAAAATACTGAATCCGGCAATTCCTCAGTTCTAGAGGAGGATGCAAATTAGGGCTTGATTTTATTCGGACTGTCACAACTCCAAAGTTTCTTGGAAGCCGGATCCCCATTCCAAACGCTGCTCGGCACTAAGCAGAGATGCTGAAAGCAATTCCCGAGCTCTGATCCCAGCGGCAGCACCACCACTAAAGCTATTTATCCCCGCACAGGTTTTTTTTCACACATTCTTGCCTTCTGTTTTTGCTGGAGCCTCGGACCCTATTCAGAGGCAAATTTTTGCCATCTGGCAAAGCAGGCTGTGAGGGGGAAAAAAGAGAGAGAGAAAACACAATGTGCATGGGCACACACACACACACACAGAACTCCGGAGATTAGGGAAGACAAAAACTCCGCTGAATGCTGGAGCTCAGGGCAGCCCCGCGGCGGAGAGGAGGGAGAGGCGGGCGGGGAGGAGGGCTCGGATGCGGGCAGGTCTGCCTGCCTGCTCGCTGCCTGCCTGGATGTGGGGAACTGCTGCAGGCACGGGAAGGCGTGACCTGCATGGAAAATGCCAGACAGCTCCAGACGCACACACACATAGGCGCACACACGCTCGCAAATCTCCGGACAGAGATAAGGCGGACAGCGGAGCGTTGGGAAAGAGGCAAAGCCGTCCCCCGCGAGCGAGCCATCAATCCTCCGCAGCAAATCCGCCGGGAAACTCTCCCAGCAGCAAAATGAGGTGAGTACCTCCGCGACGGGCTGACCCCGGGCTCCCGCACCCCGTGGACTCAGGGCACGGCCGGGCAGGGGGGGCCGTCCTGCTGAGGAAGATTTCTCGATGATGACCGCGGCTCCAGTTCCCCTATCCGTCAGCGAACAAGGCATTGCTCATGTCCCGGCTTCGTGCCGCAGCCCAGCTTGCACGCCGGCATCCCGGCAAAGCCAAAGGGACATCCCGGCATGGGCAGCGCTGTGCCGCGGCCGAGGGGAAAAGGTGCGAGCGAGAAGGGACCTGCTGCACGGGCTTCAGGTTTCTGTGCACGGTCATTTATCACTTCCACATGAGGTTAAGACTTTCCTGTCACGAGGAAGAAGTTTGACGCTGTTTTGCCTTCCCTGCTTAGGGGAAAGCAGAGCCGCACAAGAAAACAGCCTGTTGAAATGGAGGAGGTGATGCCCATTTACACCCGCTCAGCATCCAGCCCCATGCACGTACTCTGAGCAGAGGAGTAACAGTTTTTCTCTTCACACATTTTTGTGGTTTCAGAAAAGCTGTCAGAAAAGGGCATGTTCAACCTCACTCTGCTTGAAAAAAAATCCAAATTTCTCAGCTCCCATTTACTTTTCTTTGTAACAAAGAGCTGAGAAAAGTGATGGCACTACACAAATGAACCCCAGAAATTTACTGCCCTGGTTTTGAAAGAACAGAGACAGGTTAAAAATAATTCACTAATGCAGCTTCAATTTCCTCACCAGTGTACCTAAATCAAGCCCTGATTTTGAAACCAGGTGTACGTGTATGTGTGAGTAGTTCCAATGTCTGTTGTACACACCTACCAGCCTTTGCCAGGCCTTAGTGACTATTTCAGAAATTTTTATCTCTAATGGCTCTTAGTTCCTGCATGTTTCTTCTCCTTTGTATGCTTCACTATCTGTAAAGAGCCTGAGTCTGCTCCTCTTTCTGGGTCCTACGCAATAGCACAGGCTTTTGTGTTCACACCTCCAGCACGGGCGGTGTTCTCTCCTTGCAGAGAAATACTCAGTTTATGCTCCCTTTCATGTCAAATGAAGCTCGAGGCTGATGTGAAGTCAGCTGGACCACCACAGATATACCTGTTCTCTCTGCCCTCCTCTGGGATAAACAAGTTGGTAACAAGTTGGGACAAACCTTTCAGGCTGAGATTTTTTAAAAGATGGGTTTGATGACGAAACACCTGTATGGATCTCAGCATCTGCATGCTTCTCCATTTTGGGTGAGAAAGAAGAGAAGAGAAGAGAAGAGAAGAGAAGAGAAGAGAAGAGAAGAGAAGAGAAGAGAAGAGAAGAGAAGAAAAGAGAAGAGAAGAGAAGAGAAGAGAAGAGAAGAGAAGAGAAGAGAAGAGAAGAGAAGAGAAGAGAAGAGAAGAGAGAAAAAGAAAACAGAAAAAGAAAGAAGGTAGAGTAACATGCAGGGTTGCACTGCTGGGGCCTGGTTCCATCCTTGCCCAGCTGCGAAGATGTGTGCTGTTTACTGAGAGCTAATGATCCCAATTTGGCAGGATGAGGCTAAGGGTAATAATAATAATAATAATAATGATACTTAGCAGCTATTGCCATTATGTTTTCATTAAACCAATTTAGAAAGCATCATTATTTTATTAAGCATCCTTATGTTAATTCGTCCATTAAATGAAGATTTGCCCACCAGAGCTCCATTAGTTAACAGATGTGTTGCCAATGGCTGCTGCTTCCAGAAACATGGGAAACACCGAGCTCCTGATGGCACTTCAAGCTGGCTGGGAGCTGTGGAGGTGCCTTTGCATCACATGTGGCACCTGTGGCACCCACCTTTCAAAGGGACTTTCCCCTCATGGGAGCCACATGCAGCTCCCACCTCCACCTCCCAGGGGTTGCTCATGGTGCCATGGTGCTGCACTTCCTCTTGCACAATCCACTTGGGAAAAGAGATGAGCCTTCAACAGGTGTTGTCACTGCCAGAGTTTCATTCCATCTCTTCACATGTGTGTTCCAGGTACCCCCTGGCCTGGCCCTTCTGTGCCTTGCTGCTCTGCGTGGCAGATGCCGTGGAGCTGACAGACATGTTTGGGGAGATCCAGTCTCCCAACTTCCCCGACTCCTATCCCAGTGACTCAGAAATGACGTGGAACATCTCTGTGCCTGACGGATTTAAAATCAAGCTGTACTTCATGCATTTTGACTTGGAGTCATCCTACCTCTGTGAATACGACTATGTGAAGGTGAGCTGTGAGATCTCAGGGCAGATGGTGGGGTAGACAACAGAGCTGCTTGGCCAGCTGAGAAAGGGTAGTGCTGGAAAAGCTGGGAATAGGACAGTTTTCCCAATTTTATTGGGCCCAAGAATTGTCAGTCCAGTGGACCACAGGGAGAACACAGGTAAGCTGGCAGCATCCATGGGACTAACAGTGAGTGGGACACCAGAGTCAGAGCTTACACAAACAGGAAGTGATTTCTGAAAGTATTTGGGCACCTAATTCTTACTGCACCCAATGGGATTTTCACACCTATGGGCTGATAAAACACCTGTGGCTAAACACCAGCCTGTGCCACTCTGATGCCAGCCAGGATGGCCCCTGAGCTGGGCACGCTTTGTCAGGCCATGGCTGTGGGTGCCTCTTGCAGTCAGCCTGGATCCCTGGCCATGTCTTGCAGGCTCTTGGGACACCCTGTCCAGCCCCACGGGAAACAAAAGGGAAAGGTTAGACCTGAGCTTGAGGCTGCTATGGAGGTTTCCAGGGAGCTGTCATGGCCAAAATCTCCAAATATTTCAGTCTGCTTCACTGTTGGGCAGTAACCCACCCAGAACTGTGGTGGCCACACACTGCGGTGCCACAGACCAACCTCGCCTTTGCACTACAGGTTTCTCCAAGCAGGGTTCTCCTTCACATCCAGGACAAGGGGGACTCTTCACATCTTTGAAAATGCTCAAGTGTGGTGCTTCTGGCAGACTGGCAGTGGCAAGCAGATGCTTTCTAGGGTTGCCTGGCTGAACATACCTTACACCATCACCCAGCACAAGGTCCATCCCCCCCTCCACACAGAGGCAGGTGGAGCTTGCTCCCAGGTCTGCAACCACAGAACTTGGCCCTGGTGCTAGTTGCCAGAAAATTGAAATTGTTGTTTTATTCTTGCCCTAAGAAAACAAAGCAAACATTTGTGTGTTTTTTCCTCCAGGATCTGTTGCTCCCTGCTTTGATTTCCCCTTTGTGCTGGCACTCACTCTGCTGCTAACAGCTCTCATTGAGGTTTCATTAGTTCTTTCTGCTTCTCCTGGATCTTCTCCAAGCACAAGGGCCAGGGACATATATAGAGATATATTGCTTTAAAACCCCAATAAGCTCAAGGAACAGATTTCTTGGAAACTTTCCCCATTCCAAGCTTTACCCCTCCTCCTGTCCTTCACCCCCTGCTCTTTTTTTCCTTTTTCATAAGGCTCCCTGTTATTTGGCCATGGTGCCAACTTGGCACCACAGCTCTCCCTGCCGCTGGATTTCCATAAGAAGGCGGTATTTTTCACAGGGATTTAGATCTCAGCTGTATAAATTTGCTTGGGGCTATAACTCAGCTTGCAGAGCCTCCACCACAGAATTACATTTGAAAAGTGATGAAAATGGATGGATTACAGGAGATCCAGAGGTTATTCTGCTGGGTGAGGGTGCAATCTCGATGCTACTGAACCACTGGCTTAGAAAACATTAAGGAGAGCAGTGGATGACTCCATGGCTGGTTTCCGCCTTGGGTTTGTGTGTCCAGCTCTGCCTGCACCAGTAAAAGGTGTAGAAACAGCATCAGCCCATTCTTTGACAGAGGCCACAGTGTATGGGTATAAAACATGACTATAGACCTGGCACACACAGAAGCTTCTCTGTAATATTCTGCTGGTCCCAGTGAGGAAGCTCAGAAACACAGGCAGATCTCTGTGTTCCATGGTGCTCAATGGATTCCCCATCTATGAACTTGTACCATTGCTTTCTGAGCTCATGGGTAACTTTAATCTCTGCAGAACCACATGCCAGAGAGTTGCACAGGTTAAATATATGATTACATGCCTCTGTGTGTGTGAAGAAACACCTTGTTTGTTCAGAGTCTTCATCATCTTGACTTCCGTAAGAAGGAGGTTAAAAAGGGGCTGAGCAGGTGGGGACTCAACTCAGGACAGGCAAAAAGCCCCTGTGCCCTGGCCTTTGCTTCCCTGACTCCTTGGCCGCCCACACACCCGAGCTCTTAAGCGGTGTAGAAACTCATCCCAAGTGGCAAGCTCAGGGTGATCCGAGCTGTAAACCAGCACAGACCTCTGCCTTCGGGGTGGTCTGCAGAAGGGAACAGTTTCCAGAGCTCTGAAACAATGGCTAATTAAAACAATAGCTGTTTATTTATATATATGCACATGCATGCGTGCCCATGTGTGTATATATATAAAAAGAACGTGTCTCCTAAAGAAGTGCTCACAGCATGGGAGGCTTGTTTGTGCAAATGGAGACGGCAGAGAGGGGGATGGCACTTCAGTAAGGAAGTGAGCCAGGAGGAACGGTAGGAACAGCCATCTCCAAAATACACACCTGGAGCAGTCTCCCATGCAGGTAGAAAACACCAGTCACATGCTGGGCAGCCAAACTCTGGGCCTCAGCACATTGGATACAGCCTCTCCTCAGGTTTTGGATGGCTGCTGTCAGCCACCTGCCAGGTGCATGGGGACAGGGATGGAGTAGCCATCCACCCTGGGCTCCCAGCTCCTGTCCTCTACCGTGCTGCTCAGCAGGCTCTGCCCAGCTCATCACCGTCCACAGGGAACTGATTTGGGGGTTCCTTATTTGCAGAGGGTCTCACCGTAGTTTGACCCCATTTCTGGGGTCACTCAGCAATGAACACTTTGGCACACAGGTCTCCATCTGGTCCAGGACAGCCCAAAAAGCCACAGCCCTGACCAGGAAATCAGGTTAAGTGACTCAAATAGTGTCACTGAGGAGCACTGTGGCAGAGGTAAGGAGACGGGCAGAAAAATCCTGGCTTCTGAGGGGCGTTCATGAGTAAATCCCCAATCTTATTAGAGAGATCTGAGCCTGGGGACCTGTATATGAGGTTTTGCACACCGCTCAGTCAAGCCCTGGAATGAAATCAGCTCCCAAGACCTTGGCAGCCAGCTGCAGCCAGCTCCTTGGTTGGAATGAAGATGGGATGACACCCCATCAGTGACTGATGAGGCACTGGTGGGGGACATGCAGGACCAGGGAACAAGCTTGGTTTTTCACTCAGGGCAGTGCATGCCCAGCCTGGGGCTGCAAGAAGGGTGCACAGGACCCATGTACACCTTCCTCTGCTCAAAGGAGGGAGAAAAACCACAAATCAAGGTTTGGCATGAACTGGGGTTCAGGAGGAGACCATCCTCTTTTAGTCCTGTCAGCCAGCCCCAGCCAGGGGGTCATTCATTCTCGGGGAGCGTGGGGTCTCAAAAGGAGCACTCAACCCCAGGAGGCAGCTGGGAGGAAGGGAGAGCCCGGGGCTTTGCTGCTTGTCTCTCCCATCCCAATAGCTCTGTGCAGAAGTGTCTGGTGGCACTGGCCATTCCCCTGTGCCACTGGGGACCAGTTACCCCCAGTGCAGGGGAAGGAGGAGGACCAGGCACGGGAGCAAGTCAGCAGCTCTTGCAGGATCCCAGCACCCTGCCTGGGTCTCTTTTCACCCCCAGCCCCTCTAGGGAACAAGCCTTGCCCAGAAATAGGGCATGTGGGTGCAACTGCTATACGGGACGGGACAGTCTCTGGACACCAAGCCAAATCCACAGGACAGAAAACCAGCCACCCTCCTTTGTCCCCCGTGGCAGGGCTGCCACGTGTGTTCCCGTGGAAATTTGGGGCAATTTCATGTTTGCATACAAAAGGACCCTTGATGTATCTTGGGGAGAGGATCTCCAGGAGACTTAGATGGAGGCTTTTGCAGGGGCTGTCCCTGTTTCATTCCCCACAGTCAGTAGCAGCAGCACTGTAAAAAAAAAGCCCCATTGCTCTGGGTGTTGCCTTCTTGCCACACTCTGCGGGGCCACTCGGCAGGGGCCACTTCACGCCCTGCCCTGGCTCTGAGCATCTCCTTCCCATGTCATGTTCCCAGTGTCTTCAGCCCAGCACTGCGATTTCTCTGCCTAATGAGCCATTTATATATATTACGAGTGGTATGTTTGGCCTTCATCAGTCCAATTAGTGCATTCCTGGAGGGCTGGAGAGGGAGGGCGGGTGGCGGCTGTGTTTCCGTATTGCCGACTGCCTGCTCCTCTCCGGCTGCAGACACCAAACTGCCGGGCCAAATCCCCCTCGGTGTTTCTGGCATTTCGTTAACCCTCTGGCTGCAGGAGGCACCTCCGGAGCATCAGTGCTCCCCAGAATCCCCAGCAGCCCATGCCCTAGGACAGCCTTTTTTTCCTGCCATCCAGGGCATCCCAGCTCCTGCCCCCAAGGAGGGAAACCAGTGTGGAGCAGAGAAGGGCCCCACAGCTTGGGACACCCCTTAGCCACAGCACCAGCCAAAATGCAGAGGGACACAGCAACAGCCATGGAGGGACTCCAATCTGCCTCCATCCAAAAGGGCAGAAGCCTTAATGAGGGACTGAGGATACAAGAAGAAACAGGGAAGACAGCAGGAGGCATTGGCAAGGGTAAATTTAAGGCACAAGGGTGTCACTATATTTTATTTTTCAAAGGAGGATTCTTTCAGCGTATTTTTATAGGGAATTTCTCTGTGGCAATTGATATTTCCCTCGGGGACACATCTTCTCTAGTGAAAACGTCGACATCGTGACCCGAGAGGGAGAAACTCCAAACAAACAACCAGGATTTAATTACCAGCCTGCTCGCTGGATGTAAATGATCTACAAAAAAGTATACAGTCCCCAGCAGAAGCAGCAAATATTAACCAGGGATGATGACCTCTCTGTTTAGTTTACTGCTGAAGGGCTGCCTCTGCTCCCTGTGGCTCGGGGCATGGGACCCGTCTCAGATAAGGGGCTGTGATACCTCCAGTGAGGAGAGCACAGCTCTCCCGGGCCCCATCCTGTAGCTCTAGGGCTGTATCCAGGGATGCTGGGGGCAGCGTTGGGGCTGGCCCCATGGCTGGAGCATCCTCAAGACGAGACACAGGGCACTGAGAAGATTTTCCCGCACTTCAGGAATGCTTTGCTGCAGGTCCTGCACTCTCTGGGGCTGAAGGAGAGGGATGGGAGTTCACATGGTGGCTCTTGAGTCCTGGCAGAGGTGACAGCCACCAGCCCCACACAGAGCAGCTGCCTGGAAATTCCTCCTTCCCACAGATTTCCTTAAGAAAAAGCATTCTCTGTGGAAGAGGCTGTGTGCCGCGTGCTGGCGTGGCCAAGTCTGCGCATCAGGGCTGAAATGCCTTTTTCCTTCGCTTTTGGTGATGGCACTCCCGTTTTTCAGTCTGAAACACTATTTCATTTCAAAACAATCATTCAGATTTAAAAGCAATTCTAAAGCACCACAGTATATTTCAAAGGGATTGAAACCAGATGGAGCCCAAATTACTTGTGTTCTTTTTTTGCCCCAGAATGCTGTTACAAAAAATAAAAAAATTCAATTGGGTTTTTGTCCCCAAAGCAGGGTGCGTGTTTTTTCTCGAAATTCCCAAAATTTATCATCGGAAAGTGTCTCTCTTTTCTGGCCAGCTCCAGCTTGTATGAGAGGATGGAAAATATCTGGAGGCAATGTCAAGGCATGCTGAGTTGCCATTTCCATGTTGGCTTTCCCTGGTGTGAACAAGTTTCCGCCTGTTTATTCAGCTCTGGGAAATTTCCTTTTCAGCCCCAGACCCTCCTCAGCAGCCACATCCTGAGGGTCTCTAGATGACAGGGATGGAGTCGGAGAAGGCTTTCACCTTGCTGAGGCCAAGCAAGCCAGGGACAGCATTCCAGCACCTCCAAGACCCCATGGGTCCCTGAGCAGATGACTGTTTTCCCCAGGCGTGTGCTGGGGGGCTGCAGACTTCATCACAGCCTCAATAGCGGTGGCTTGGCAGAGCGGTGGTGAGCTGGCTGCTGGTGTTCATCACATTCCTCTGCGGAGGCTTATTCATATTCAAATCCCCTAGGGCAAAGCAGGCAGGGTGCTGGGAACTGCCTGGGAGAGGTCGTGGTTGAGATAGGGGTTGGGGATGCAATGTGTAGGAGAAGGAGGTGGATCAGTGCTGGAGAAAACGGCAAGGAAAAAGGAAAGGAAGGGGTTTCCAGGGGAAATGGAAGGTTCTTCTGCAGGGATTACAGTACTTATAGGCACAGATAAGGCTGTGTTTTAAAGGGATGCACATAGAGACTATGTGCACACTACTGAGTGTGCTGATATGAGAACAGGGCACCCCGGCTCATCACTCCCCTTCCTCAGGCCTCTGGATGCATGGTCAGAGTCCCAGCAGTGCCTGGAAGCACAGGTCTGGAGCCAGACAGAGAGCCTGGGAGGCAGGGACAGGACCAAGCTTGTCCAAAGGCAGCCCAAGGGACAGAAACAAATTTCAGCTGCTGCTTTGAGCTGATGCAAAACCAATAGGCAGGGACTCCTCTGTGCTCCTCACGTGGATGCTGCTGTCTGGATCAGTGTTTGAGCCATGGGAAGAGGTCAGGGGAAGCATCTCAGGTACCAACAGCTCTGACTGGGAATGACACAGCTCAGGGCTGATTTTCACACCCCTTCTTCTGCACCGCCTCCCCATGTCCTTACCCACCTCCCAAATGGGCTCCCACCCTGTATCCTCCCCTTACACTCCCCAGCTCTTCCCTACATCCTGGATGCTACCTGCTCTCAGCATCTGCTTCAGAGGTGCCCCCAGGCACAGCAGGCAGACCTGAGTCCCTGTGCCCCAAGGAGACATTGGTGAGTCCTGGCAGGGACAGGAGAGGTCTGAGCTCCTGGGTACAGAGCATGATTCCAACGCCAGCCTGGCCTCCCCAGGGTACTCCGGGCTCACCCCTTCCTTCTGCTGACAGATTGAAACTGAGGACCAGGAGCTGGCAACCTTCTGTGGCAGGGAGACAACGGACACAGAGCAGGCTCCAGGACAGCAAGTGATCCTGTCCCCAGGGCCCTACATGGGGCTCACCTTCAGGTCTGACTTCTCCAACGAGGAACGCTTCACTGGCTTCGATGCCCATTACACCGCCGTGGGTAAGCAGCATCTGAGCCTGCAGGGCCAGCTTCTTAGCGTAGGGAACCAGATTTGCAGGGACCACATCCCAGGTCAGCCTTGGGTTCCCTGGCAAGAGATGAGGTTGTGTGCAGCCCTGGGGCCATGTGGGACTCCCTGGGTGCTCATGTGACCCACCACATGGGATAACAGATTTCTCAGCGTTGTGGCAAATGTCCCCACAAGGAGGGACGTGTGGAGAGCTGCAGGGTTACCTCCCTTCCTTGTTAACTCCATTGTAGATGTGGATGAGTGCCTGGAGAAGAGTGATGAGGAGCTGGCTTGCGACCACTACTGCCACAACTACATTGGCGGGTACTACTGCTCCTGCAGGTTCGGCTACATCCTCCACTCCGACAACAGGACCTGCAAAGGTACCACAGGCACAGCCCAGACACAGGGATGGGCACACAGAGGGTCCCTGAGTAGGCATCATACCTACCAAACACAGGCAAAACAGCCCTTTTTTGCACCCAGGCAGGATGAGGGGCTTCTTCCTCTACAAACCAGTAGTCTGGGACTCCTTCTCCCATGGGCTGTGCTCCTCAGCTAAGCTCTATAGACCTCCTCAAGTCAGAGAAATTAAAAGGTTTAGTCCCTGCTCTGAATCTGCATCATGTAGATTAGCTGGGACTAGCCCCCAGCCCAGGGCTTCTGTGCCATGTGCATATTTGGAAGTTGGCTTGAGATTCTCCTTGCATGGACACTTCTTTGGGATCCATGTACCCATATTCAGAATCCACGGATCCACCCAACAGATCCTACTCCACTGGGAGGATTCCTCAGTATGGTCAGGGCTGGGACATGACTGCCAGGGCCCTGATGGAGCCATGGCTGTGTTTCAGTGGAGTGCAGTGACAACCTCTACACCCAGAGGAGCGGGGTGATCACCAGCGCCGACTTCCCCAGCCCCTACCCCAAGAGCTCGGACTGCCTGTACCGCATTGAGCTGGAAGAGGGTTTCTTCATCACCCTAAACTTCGAGGACAGCTTTGATGTGGAAGACCACCCCGAGGTGACCTGTCCATATGACCACATCAAGGTGAGCTGGGCTCTGCACACTCATCTCTCACTCGCCTTTTGTGTCCCCAGTGCCCTGGTGATGGGATCAAAATCGCCCCAGTCTAAACAGAGGTGATGGAATCAGCAGGAGCCCTGTGCTCTATTGACTCCATGGCTCTTACCATATCTGCTTGTGACCCTTTTAGCCAACAGTGACCCTCCTTCTGTTCATATCCCCCCAACACATGGTGCTAAAACCCCACCAACCCCACTGCAGCCTCACCCTTTGGCCTTAGGGATCAAAGAGCCCCCTCAAACCACCCATTCATCTTTGCCTCGGCAGATCAAAGCAGGCCAAAAGGAGTTTGGACCTTTCTGTGGAGAAAAGTCCCCAGGACGCATTGAAACCCAAACCAACAGCGTGCAGATCCGCTTCCACAGCGACAACTCTGGAGAGAACAGGGGCTGGAAGTTGTCATACACGGCAATTGGTAACTCCTTCTGCTTTCCTCTGTTTGCTGGGCTTGGGAACGGGAACGGCTTTATAAAGCCTACAGGAGGACACCATGAGTTTGGTCGTCCATGATCCTGTCTCCAGAAAGGATCTGTTCCAGAAATCACAAGAGGAGAGACATAAAATAACACAGAGCCCTCCCTCCAAAGGGTGCTTTTTTCCCTACAACAACTGGGCTCTGAAACAAGACCACATTGCAAAGCAGACCAATTTTGGGCACAATAATTGCACAAGCTACCGTTATTAACTCCCAGATTTGTAATGCTCAAAGCCAGAGAATTACAGACTGAAGGAAAGACCTGGAGCCTCCATGCCTTCTAGAAGAGCCTGGCTGAGCCATGCCAGTGTAGACTAAGAGTAAAAGCAGGGCAGAGATGCTCAGGTTCTGCTACATGGGCTGGGTGGAAGAGCTAGGACTTTGCATTTGCTGCATTTATTCCTCTGTTTAGCTTCATTTGCTTTTTATTCAAAGGAAATCCGTGCCCACTGGTGCAACCACCAATCAACGGGAAAATTGAGCCTTCTCAAGCCAAGTACACCTTCAAAGACCAGGTTGTCATCAGCTGCAACACTGGATACAAAGTGCTGAAGGTATGGATTGACAACATGGAGCTGGGAATATGGGTAGGAAGAAGAGGATACTTCCTCTGAAAGCCACTGCATCTCTGGGAGAGTGAACACAATTACACACCATCCTCACACCCTTGCCAGGGGCAAGGAAAACACCTCCTCTGAGAGCCAACACCTTTCCTTTCCAAAGAGGAAGAGGAAAAGAGGAGATGGCGCTTTCCTGAGCCACCCTCTCAGCACCCTTCTGGAGCCAGCAAGCTCATACAAAGTCAGGTCTGGCACCTCTGCCAGAGAAAAAGTCAGCAAAAGCTCTGACAGAGCTGCCAGGGCTCTGCCTGCCCCCCACCTCAGTGGGCACTGTCTCAGCAGCCCTGCAGAGGCCAGCCTCCACTGACTGAGAAGTTCTTAGGGACTTGGGGACAGCTTCAGAGAGTCAAGAGGGCAGGATTTTGGCAGACTCTCTCTGGGAAACAGCTGAGAACCACAGGGAGAGTGGCTGATTCACGGGGTGGCTGTCTTCCCTCCAAGCCAGTAGCCCACTTTGACTTCCGACATGGACTTGGGTATTCCTCTGATCTCCTCCCAGTCCCATCCTTCATGCAGAGCTGCCTCCTTACCCATCCCATCATTTACAACAGGAATAAATGACTCCAGTTCTTTGGCTTTCAGCATGCCACCGAGTTGCTGGCAACAAGAAAACTCCTCAAGTTTTTCATTATGATCTTATTGCAATTTTTAGCTAAAAAAGTCCTCTTCCAGGGGAGGCTGGATATAACCCGACTAAATCACCAAAAAATTCCTTTTTTATTGAGAGATTTATTTCTTTGCCTTGAACATTGATTGGGGTTTTTTTTTTTGTTGGTATCTTCTGCACAGGATAACGTGGAAAGTGACTCCTTCCAGATCGAGTGTCTGAAGGATGGCACATGGAGTAACAAGATCCCTATCTGCAAAAGTAAGGACACCCTTCCCTACCTTGCCAATGTCCTTTTCCTGCTAAAATCATTTCATGCTAACGGGAGCTGCCCTGCCAGAGTGGAGTTCCTTACTCAGAGGCACGAACCCAGCCAGAGAGGCTACGTAACCCTGCAAAGCTCTTTTGGCTTGTTCTTGGATAACATAACGGGGCTCAGGCCAAATGCCATAAGCAGGAGATTGGTGCTTTTATTTAGATTACTCATATAACTTGATTTGCGAGCCACTTTGCTGTCTCCCTGTCAAAGAAAGAGCAAGCCTGGCTCTTGAGAACTGCATCTGTCAGATAAACCTGGGACAATGTGGGATAATCTAGTTCCTGGTCCAAATTTCCTTCCTGAAGGAGGCTATTAAGATGCAGGGCATTAGAGAGGTCCCAGGTACTAGCCTAAACTGGCAACTGCTCAGATAAGTGAGAGGGGAGAGAAAAATGTCCAAATATTTACAAACCTTAAAACGGAAGACAAGGGGAGAAGAAAAGAAATGCCATTTGAAAGGACGGGTGATAATTTGAATCATCTCTTCTTTCATCTAACCCAGCTGTTCTCTCAGCTCAGGCTTGGGAGATGTATCTGATCACATCTTTTCCCTTTCCCCCAAACCTCCCAGCACTCAGGGAGGCTCTCACTGCTGCTTAGTGCTGTAAGGCCAGCCCAGAGAGGAGAAAAGCAGCATGGTCAGAGATTGTCCCAGGTCTTCCCAGGAGAGGCAGGAGGGGATGCTTTCCAGGGGTGTTGGGATCCAGGCTCTTCTCATCTGGGCAGACTCTTTTTCTTTTAATAATATTGTGCATCTGATCTTAGAAGAAAGAGTATTTCTGGAGTTTTAAATCATGTTTTCTCAAGCCAAATGGAAATTGGAAGGCTCTCAGATTTGCTGAATAGATTAATATCTGAAAGGGCTCCTTTAAAACTGTGGGGTCAGTGATGCCTCTGCCCTACTAAGGATCTCCCCACTCCTACCCTCTCACTACCACAATTTCCCATTGATTTTATCCAGCTTGAACAGTGATCAGATAAATATTTGCATTGTCTAAAAATTAGAACAAAATCTAAGTAAATAGTTTTAACACCAAAAAGTATTATTTTTTTGAGAAAATTGAAATTATTACCTGCATTGTTCCAGCTGGGCTGGAACTGATCCCTTCTTGTGTAATATGACTCACTACACTAAATTTCTAAGACCTCTTTGGAAAGCCAAGAGGCCCCTAAATGGGCAATTTAGGCCTCCAGACTGCAAAGACTCCCACCTCCCCGGGATGTCTGTCAGAGGCAGGGCACAAACAACGCAGAAAATAGAAAACTTCTCAGCAGAGTGGATAAAATCCAGTTCCATAGCCTAGAGAGGCTAAACAAAAACCTGTGACAGCTTCTCCCAGCCACTGTCCCCAGGCTGCCCTGGCTGAGCAGAGCGAGGGGGTCCCCAGCAGGGCCATGGCTCCGCTGGCCTCCACGGCACCCTGGCACGGCTCACTGGGAGCTCATTAACGATTTCTGGTGTTTTGGGGGCTGGGTTTCCTGCATGTCTCTCTCTGCTCATCTACTAATTGGGCTTTCTCTCTCTGCTCTCCTCCTTCCCCTCTGCTTTCGGTGCAGCTGCAGATAGAGCCGACAACCAGACAGAGGGAAGAGCCAGCTCGGAGCAAGTGGCCGCGTGAGGCTGACGCTGGCCGTGCCGCCCCGACGGGCAGCCTGTCTCGATGCCCCTCTGATCTGTCCAGTACCCAGGGCAGGTTCCCTTTCCACTGGCCTGGCTGCCAAATCCATCTCTGTGGCTTGTCTAACCGGCATGGCACTCTTAACCCCCCACGCCTGGTGCTTTCTTAACTCCGTCTCGAGAAGGGTGAAGGAGATTGGCTTCGAGCCCCCCCTTTCCCACTGACATGCTGCCCCACAGGAAGGGGGCCCACCTGGGCCCAGCACCGCTGCCTGGGGACCAAGTGCTGCTGCTGGCTCCCGGGTTCTGCATCCCTCCCTCTCCACTTGGACTCCTGGGCTGCCTCGGCTCCCCCTCCAAGGCGGCCGTGCAAGGACTGTGGCACGGGCGCCCGGGTGGTTGGTTGGTGGGTTGGATTCAGTCTCCCACTGTCCTTCCTCACTGGCCCAGCATCGCAAATAAGAAACACTCCTTCCTCTCCTCTCTCCAAGAGTCCTGGTGCCTTTCAAACCCTCTGGACAAGGAGGCCTGGAGGATGGGTTAGCACCACCAGCCCTTTCCTGCAGGCACCAAGCCCTGGCACTGACACAGGGGGATGGATGTTCCTCCGCTTCCCCTTTGCTCCCCACAGCTGGCCTGGCAGAGGTGAGGATGGACTGGCCTCAGGCTAACTGCAGCTGAAGGAGGTCAGAGCCTGGTATCTGGCCCTGTTCACATCCCCAGGAACCATGGACACCCTGTACTCCCTGGAGCATTGGAGTCTTCCCTAGAAGGGTGCTGGGATGTGGACCAGAGGCTGGGAGAGGAAGAGGAGGAGGTGTGTTTTGGGGAGGTCGGTCCACTTCTGGTCCTACAAAGACAGGGATGCTAAATGGCCCCTTTCCTGAGGGAAAACTCTAGAAAGGCTCACAGAACCAATGCCCTCCCCTCGCCCTTTCAGCAGGACCTGGGACACTGGTGCAGCAGCACCTCTCTACAAGAGCCCATTCTCCAGGAATCAGGCCTGCCCATGTCTGAGGGACAAACAGCAGGGAGATGGGCTGTGAGGGACAGTGAATGCTGCCCTGCAGCCATAAACAACCCCAGAGTAGAGCTGCAAGCCAGGATGGTCCCCCGACATTCATTCCCTCTTTCCAGCAAGGAAACAGGTACCCAGAGTCTCCACCCAGCCTGCCTGCACCCACACACTCATCCCATCACTTGCTGTCTCTACAGAAATTGGAGGGGATCCTGGTGAATGGTGAGCTGCAGTATTTTGCCGTAAACCAGGCTTTTTTCACCCAAGCAATTAGGCAATCCTGAGCAGTGATACATATCCCTGGTTCCAGCTACTACATCTAGTGAATTCTCTTTTTGTTAGCCTGGATCAGTTAGGACTGCTGTCCTCGTCCCCTTTGCATCCTGGAGCACATGGAAAACAACAGACCCCACATCACCCCTGATCCACAGAACCTGCTTTCTGCAAAGGCACCATTTCCTACTCAACCCCTCATCCTAAACGCAGCAGAACCCAGCTCCACAGCACTGCATTTCCTGGCAGGATCAGACCCTGGTTCCTGCCCTCCGCTGGGGCAGGTCCCCCAGGATGGGGTAGGGGGAGGCTGCACAGCATCACCTGTGCTGTGAACTGTGCTGTGAACTGTGCTGTGAACTGCCCACCTGGCAGGGAGGCTCAGCTCCAAGGGAGTGACTCCCGGATTTGGCAGACGAACCCTGGATTTGGCAGATGAACCCTCTCACAGCCTGGGGTCCTCCTTGATGTGTTTGGCACAAACCCAATACCAGGGACAAGCTGGGGGAGAGGCTGGGCAGAACACCCTGAGGGATCATGGGGATAAAGGGGACCATGCACAGGCCATGGGGAAGGGCAATGGCACCCCAAAATTCTTCTCCCTCCATCAGACTCTGAGTTAAACCCCAGGGATAGGTGAAGCAGAGCCAACCCTCCTGATGTCTTGGGGGATGGAGCAGGTTTGGTCTCAGCCGCATACACTGGCCTCATCCCTGCCTACAGACCAGCCAAGCAACACTCAATGTCCTTCATCTGCTGCTGTCATAGGACAGCCAGGACCAAGGGTTGTTCCACCTGATCTGTAAATGCTCATCAGCACGGTTTGGTGAGCAAGAGCAGAGCAGGAAGGACAGGGCTGTGCTCTCAGCAAAGCCTTGTGCACAGAGGAGCACCTCTGATGCACAGCTGGTGAATCACTGCCTGTCTCTCCCTGCCCACTTCTACAGCGCAAAGACACGCTCTGGGACCATCTCAAAACAGACCTCATCTGCCAGAGCAGGCTTCTTCTCCTCTCACTGGTATAGCAGAGATCTTGCACTACATGGAGGGGCTCCCAGCCCTGGGGTCTCCACCACTGTGAGTGGCGTTGGTCACACAGCCTGTGGGTGGGACATCCTGCTGGTGTTCCATGGTGCCACTCATGTGCTCTGTCTGTGCAGGGCGGCCATGGGAGGGTTTGACAGAGCCAGGCTGCCCTGCCAGGACAGAGCCTTCTGCTGCCACCTGAAGCCACGCCAGGATGTGCCTCCTGCAGTGCCGTGGAGAAAAGGGATCCAGCATTATACAGGCCCTTGGTCTGCCCCCCAAGACCACCATCCCCTGCCAAAGCCCAGCACTGCCTGCCTGCTGGCTGGCTGAACATCCTAAGATACAGCACAGAGTTCAACCCACCTTCTGTGTTGGCTTTCAGTTGCTGACTGCAAAGCGCCGCCGGAGCTGGAGCATGGCTTTGTCACCTTCTCCACCAGGGACAACCTGACCACCTACAGAGCGGCCATCCAGTACCACTGCCAGCACCCCTACTACCACATGTCCCCCAACAGCACCGGTGAGCAGTGAGGCCAGGCCACGTCCCCACGGCACAGTGAGGGTGGGCACGTGGGATGCAAGCGGGGGAGCTTGAGATGGCAGCTCCAGGGTGTTCTGCAAACAGCAGGCTGTGGATGTAGCCTACTCATACCAAAGCCTGTGTCTGCCCTGCCTGGACTGTCAGACTGGACAAATCCTGCTCCACAACCAGGTAGGACGGAGTTGGCCCTTCCAGCTGCTATGCCTGAGTGTTCCACAGCCTCGGCAGAGCCGTGTGGGTGTTCTGCGCTCTGCCATCTTACCCTGCCATCTGCTCCCTGCAGACTGTGAAATTTTCTGTGTTTCTGTGAAAGGAGCTGCTGCTGGAGAGCGCATCAGGTCCAGCAGCCTCAAAAAGGGCTCTGCAAGGCTCCTCATCCCAAATGATCAGCATAGACAAAGCTGAACAGATAGCAGTGGGATCATACCAGACTGAGTTTTTCCTGCCGTCCCCCTTGGTCCACAACCACAGAAAAACCACAAGCTGGTTTATCAAGCACCACAGGTCTCTTTACCCCTCAGACCCAGTTCTGGGCAGTAGAAAGGGTGTATACACAGCCCAGCCCTTCTTCCTTCTCCTCCCTCAGCAAGCAATGCCAAAAGAATTCCTCACATTCTTGTCTCCTTGCTTATATCTCCCAGCACATGGTCCCAGCATCCCATATGAATTAGCAGAATGGGCATTGGCAGCATTTTTATGTGGAGGCAGCTGCCAGAAGAGGCTGAGGCCATAGCACAGCCCTCCAGACAGCTCAAGGCAATGAAACTGAGGATGGAGACATGTCCCTGCATGGGGGCAGGGCTACCACGGCCCTCTGAGAATGGAGCACAGAGGGCATTGAAAGGGAGGCCACTTCCTGCTCTGAAGAAGAGTTCAAAGAGCCCTGACAGCTGGGCAAGGTCTCCTCACCGGAAAGGACAATCCCTCATGCCAGGACCAGAGCCCAGCTAACACTTTGCTCTCTTCCAGCCACCTACACGTGCGACGCATCGGGGCAGTGGAGGAGCGAGGAGCTGGGGACAAAGCTGCCGTCCTGCCGACCAGGTACTGCTGCTGGGGTGGCTGGTTCCCACAGGGAGGGGTGCAGAGCAGGGACACGCAGGGAGGGGATGCTTCCATGTAGGAACTGTGCTCCTGGTGACAGTGCCACATGCCTCGGCTATACATACCCAAGTGCCACAATGCATGGCCAGGAGGGTAGTGGGGACAGAGGCTTCCTGCTATCCCAGCAGGCCCAGACGGTCGGGGTGCAGTGGTGGCACTGATGCCACAGCCATCACAGCTGTCAGGGCTCCCCAGTCTCCCCACTCCAGCACACAAGGAAACCAGCAGCCCACTGGCCGTGTTCAGCCCCCAACAACCCTGAAGATGGCTTCAGCCAAGAGCAGAGCATTACCTGGCTGTCAGCTCCTGTTGGCAGTGTGTACACATCCAGTAGCAATTATCACCTCTTCAAGCCTTGTAGAAAAACCAAACTGCTTTACAGGGAAGGAAAAGTCCCAAGTTTTTGAGCTGTGGCAGAAATGTTTGCAGCCAGCAAGTTTCCAGGCCAGGCGCCTGCTCAGGATTAAACAAAAGTCTCTGGGACAGTTTCTGGCCACAGCCAAGCATGGGGCCAGGCTGGCTGGCACATCAGGGGCCTGGAGGCAGTTTGGGTGTGGATTGTGACCGGATGTGCAGGGATGGCTCTCCGGAGAGGTGCAGGGATCCGGCTGCCGTGCAGCAGCTGAAGCCACCCTGGGGTTCAGACACTGGCCCAGCCCCATGGAGGGTATCTGCTCTCCAGCCATGCTGAGCCACTGCGAGGCTAGAGGAAGGACTCCTAAGATTCCCTGCATCCCACAAAACTCCAAGACCAGGGCTGTGGCTGCTCTTGTTGTGGCAGCTGCTCTCTGCATCTCTGCTTGATGTTTCAGCCTGAACTAATTTGAGCTGGGAGCATACAGGGACAGCTTTGGGGCCATAGCTGCTTTCATGGGCCATTTCCAGGCCTTGTGATTAGTGACAGGAGTCAGAGAGACTTCAGGAAAATGGAAAATCCCAGAGAGAGGGTGACGCTCTCCTGAGATCGGCATCTGCAGACAGCAGCTGGCCAGCTGCTCTTCAGATCTTCCCCTGTGTCTCACGCACCTCCCCATCAATAGGAACCTCTGTTCCAGGCCGCTCCATGCCTGCCT
Organism: Rhagologus leucostigma; assembly: GCA_013397725.1. Lineage (NCBI taxonomy): Eukaryota > Metazoa > Chordata > Aves > Passeriformes > Rhagologus > Rhagologus leucostigma. The sequence continues at coordinate 568,482 of VZTD01005606.1, read as the reverse complement.
CTGCCATTAGTGGGAGCATTTGAAGCCTGGTCAGCATTTTTGATATGTAATTTAATAGAATAAATATTTGGCTGGATGCACTTCCTGTAAAAGCATCTCCCTGGGACAGCCATCGGCTTCGGTGCAGCAGAGCAGCTGGGCTGGGACGCAGGAATTCTTTTCCTGAGCATGTTTTCTATTCCTTTCAGCACTGGGAAAGAGAGGGGTGCGGAGCACATGCAGAGACACATTCACCATGTGCCCTCCCTGCTAGAGTCACATTTTCCCTAGAGACAGACCCCAGCCTCAACAAATCCACATCAGCAGCTCCCTATGCTCCTGCACTGGTTCCAAGACTGATTCTCGCCCCAATCCCATCATCCTAACAGGTCAGACCCTCTGTTTGTGAGGCTTTGCATCCTCCCCTCACTGCACAGGTGGCATTGAGGCAGAGTCCCAGCACTTTCCATGGAGGATGTGGGGGTTTTTTGCAGACTCAGAGGAATGAGACCAGCACCTGAGTTGCTGTGATTCGGGACTCTTCCAGATGTAGGGCAAGCCCAAATAGGCTCCCACAACCTCCCAGTGACATCAGCATCCCCAAGCCACCTGGGAGTCCCCCTCCACAGTGCTGCCACAGGCAGGAATCAGCTCCACCACCAACAGCCATGTCCCAAGGCTTAAGTTCCCTAGGGACAGGATTGTCCCTCCCCACCCTGTCCAACCTCTCAGAGCTACCTTCAGCATACTGAGTCCCTCATCTTCCTAACACCATGCCTGGATAAAGCTCACGGAAGCAAACAAAGCACCATAACAGGGCTCTTCAGGCATTAATTCTGGGTCTCTTGAAGAGCTGAGCAGAGAGCTTCTGGTTTGGCTGCCAGAATTGTGGGTGATGAGATGCAGGAGTAAAGCCCATGGTGCTAGGCAACATCCCGTGGCCAAGCCTTCTCCAGCCACAGCAGCTCCAGGAGGGCAAATGCCATGGCTGTGAGAACACAGACCTCGTGACAGGTCTCAGAGTGAGGGGTGAGACTGGGCTGATGTCAAGCTCCAGTCGTCCCACCATCATTCCCCTGGGTCTCTTGGCACACTGAGCAGGAGCCAGGCAAGTGCCTAAAAGGTCTGGGAAGGGCTGGGTGAGCTCACAGGTCACACAGTGAGGCTATAGAATTACTCATTTGGCCTTTCTGCTTCTGAAGTGGTGTAGATCTAGCAAAATCACTCCAGAAACTGAAAATGGAAAGAAAAACAAAACTAAAAAGGACAAAAGAGAGTGTTTGGTTGGAAGATAACCAGCTATGTGTCATAATCTACAAGGATACCCCTTTTCATTTGTTCCCTAGATAAATAAGCTGGAAGTAACTGTCCTGTCCCTTCTGTCCCCAGTGTGTGGCCGGCCAGCTCGTCCTCTGCCTGCGATCATCAAGCGCATCATCGGCGGGCGGAACGCCGAGCCCGGCTTCTTCCCCTGGCAGGCCCTGATTGTGGTGGAGGACATGTCTCGGGTGCCCAACGACAAATGGTTTGGCAGCGGGGCCCTGCTCTCAGAGTCCTGGGTGCTGACGGCCGCCCACGTGCTCCGGTCCCAGCGGCGGGACAAGACCGTCATCCCCGTCTCCAAGGAGCATGTCACCGTCTATCTGGCCCTTCATGATGTGAGGAACAAGATGGAAGCTGTCAACAGGACAGTGGAGAGGATCATCCTCCATGAGGAGTTTGACATCCAGAACTACAACCACGACATCGCCCTGGTCAAGCTGAAGGAGAAGGTGACCATGGGGAAGTACGTCATGCCTGTCTGCCTGCCCCAGTTTGAGCACGAGCTGGAGGGGCCTCACCCCAACACGCTGGGGCTGGTGGCTGGCTGGGGCATCTCCAACCCCAACATCACGGTGGACGAGATCATCAGCTCGGGCATGAGGACCCTGTCCGACATCCTGCAGTATGTCAAACTGCCTGTGGTGCTGCACGCCGAGTGCAAGACCAGCTACGAGTCACGCTCAGGCAACTACAGCGTGACCGAGAACATGTTCTGCGCTGGCTACTATGAGGGGGGGAAGGACACTTGTTTAGGAGACAGTGGGGGAGCCTTCGTCATCCAGGACCCAGAAACACGGAGGTGGGTGGCCCAAGGGCTGGTCTCATGGGGTGGCCCGGAGGAGTGCGGCAGCAAGCAGGTGTACGGTGTGTACACCAAGGTCTCTAACTACGTGGACTGGGTGGAGCAGAAAACAGGCTCCTCAGAGAGGTGGACATTTCTGGACCCAGAGCTGGAGAGATGAGTGACTAAGCAGCCTGCTGCCACCGCGGCTCCCTTTCTTGTTGTTGTTATTGTCTAATGTGCTCCAGACTCGGGTCTTTCGCAAGCAATAGCCACGATACTCCACGCACGCCAGGCCCTTGCCAGGTCATTTGCTTCACTTGGTCCCGCATCCCTTCACTTGCGTTCTTAGGAAATGCTTGCTAGGGAGCTGGAGGGAGGGGGCGAAGGACAAGATCTCAGCTGGTGTCCTCCGCATGTGCTGCCCATCTGCAAACCTCACCCACACTCCAGGGAGCTTCCCTCCAAGCCAGGAAAAAGGCACAGCAACTGAGGCAGCGTTTCCCTGACACCAAAGCTTTGTGCCGCGCACAGAGAATTGCCACCAACCCCAGGACTCTCCGGTCAGATCTGTCCCTCAGAAGATGCAACTAAAGAGCTTCAGAGCCTATGGACAGTGCAGGAAACCCATGTGGGCAGGTCTGGGCCTCACAGTTTCCCCCTGCTGGGAAACGCCTTTTCTGTGCAAGGAGTAGTGAGAGAGTCCTGGGGGTTTGCCATTATTTTTATACATAAATAAACATCCCTTCCTGGTGGCATCTCAGGTGATGCCCCCCTGGCCCCAAGGATGTGAGGATGCATCCACATTTAGCCCTAAACTTCAGCCATGGCTGCCAAGACAGCACCAGCCCAAACGGGATACCTATATCCCACCATGTGGGATAAGTGACCCACAGAGGACATGAGACCACGGAGCAGGGTTTGGACTCAGCATCATCCTCACGTCCAGCCACAAAAATTTCTCCAATCTTCTATCATCTCAAGACCTCTCCAGTCCCACCTCCAGATTAGCTCTGTGGTTTCCAGCCACAGCAGACCTCCCAAGGGAAGTTTTCCAACATGAGACAGCTTCACAGTGGCTGTATTTAAGCAATACTTATTTTCAGCAGAATCATTTCATATCAAACACCCTTCCTTGGCTTTCACTTCTTTCTCAGGGGACTGGTTAGTCCTGCATGACAGTTTATTCATTCTTGCAAGAACCTCGTCCCTTTTAACTGCTTTTGAGGCCACTGATTTAGCTGATTTACAGGTTACCAATGGTGTTCAGTGTTTGTTCATGGCTCTTGTGGCCTATTGCAGGTGTCCAAGTCTTTCTAGACTGGATCAAACCCACCTAACACACCAGAAGTATTCATATTTCCCCAACTTCCCTCCATGGCCCATGCAGACAAGTCCCAACAAGGAACTAGGTCCGGTAAGCTGACCTTCCTTCAGCAGGGACACCTTCTCCTTCATTTGCCAGCAAAGCCCTCCTATAGCTGTAAGCAACATGCAAAAATTGCCTGCTGTGCTCTCTGCATGCCTGTAGCCTCCTTCAGGCCTCTCTTTCTCCTCCTCCTTTGGTTTTGCCATGAACGGAAGAAGCCAACAGTGGATGAGCCACTCTGACATTTTGCTATCATCCAAAAAGCCATTTGTAGAACTTGTAGAGGAGCAGAAGGCCTAAGGAAGGTTGAACTTGCAGATACACTATGAACTGTACTCTTGGCTGTGTCATGTAACTGTAAGGTATTTTTTAATATATATGTATTTCTTTTTTTTTATATTACATTCTGTAAAATATCTGATGTCATGTAAGGATGGTTCTCTGCAGTCTTCCTTCTGAGAACAAAATAAAACTTTTTTATGTACTGAGCTCGTGCCTTGTGGCTTTTATTCCAAGAGGAACACGGTCAAGGCTGGTTGCTGATGCCCGCCATGCATGCCTGCACTCCCAGGAGAATCCTCACACCATCCCTCACTCCGACAGCTGCTCAGCCATGGCCTGTGCAACTTCTTGGGCTGAGACAGACCCTGAGCAGCCCTGAATACAAATCACAAAAAAAAGGCACAACAGAGGAGATCCTGCCTTCAATTATTTATAGCCTTAGCACATCACTGAAGATGTGGGTAGTGGCAGGAGGAGAGGGCAGCAACCTGTTTGCTGAGAACAGCAATTAACTCTGAGTTCAATTGACTATGAGGAAAAAAAATATGAGGTATGTGACTTTTGCTTTAAAAGGGGTGAAAAATCAGCCCATCCCCACTAGCTGTTGGACAGAGAGAGCACATTCTCACAGCAGAGGCTCCGCGGTGAGCTCAGATATGAGCTGAGGCAGGAACAAAACTCTGCATCAGAGACTGCGAGAATCTAGACTCTGGAGAGAGCTTAAAATCATGCGGACTGTTTCCTCCCATGTGCCTGGATCCAGGGCTGAGAGCTGGGTTATTGATCTCTATTTTCCTATGGCACAGAACTGAAAAACAGCACCAGGCTTCTCTGCGTTGATGGCAGGGAGGAGAGCGATGGGTCTGCTAGCACATTCAGAGACATCACGGGACTAAGGGAGAGGAGAGAGAAAAAGCGAAATCAAGGCATGGTCCCCTGAGCATTAAACCATCATTTGCAGGATCTGAGCCTAGACAGCCCTGGGGCACATTAAAAAATATTGCTGCCCTTTAATAAATCACTGGTAAACACAGACTCTCCCTGTCTCCCGTCGATAGCTCTGCCGGGAAATCCCCGACCCAGCCCAGCCCTCGCCCCCCGCTCACGAAGCTGCGGCTGCCGAGTGCCAGCCCCTAGCACCCCACGGGCACCACGGTGGCTGCAGGGTGGGCTGAGAACAGGCAGCCGAGGAGAAAAGCGAGAGCAACAATGGACTTTGCATCTTCTGGCACCTCGCAACCTGCCAGAGTGGTGAGAGCTTCTCTCCAGGGAGACAGGCGCGGAGACAGCTATTCATCAGTCTGGCTGTGGTGAAAAGCCAGCAAAACATCCCTGAGTGAAGTTTTGCTGTCCCTGGTTGCGAGTGCCAGGCATGAGCTGAGAGTTAGCTGTTGCAGAGTCCAATCTCAAACAGACCAGGACGGACAACCAGGACCTGTGCAGAACCCACAGAGAGAGCATCCTTCTTCCCTCATCGCCTGGGATGGGCTCCCTGTTCCCATGCCAGCTGGGGGCCTGGCCAGGCCAGGAGTGCTTGCTCTGGACCCCAAAAGTGCCAAGAGCCACAGAAAGCAGAATTTTGAGGGCAGTTTGCTATGAAAGTAGCAATGGGCACCACTGTATGTTGGACAGGCGTATCCTGGAAAGCAACCCAAAAATGAGGCCGTAGCTGAGAAGCCCATGTATGCACAGGTGGCTCTGAGTGCTGGGGACAGGATGAAGGGGCTGCATGAGGGAGGTAACATGCTTGCACAGGGTGAGGACACAGGCAGGCAAGAAGGCAGCAGCGAGGAGGGGACATGGGGAAAAGGAGCCTATTCACGCAAGGCCATGGATGGGGGAGCAGAGCGGGTGTGTGAAAGACTTACAGGGAGCAAGAGGTGGGTCTGCCCTTGCAAAAGAGCAGAGAGACTCAAGCAGGAAAAAAAAGACCCCTGCAGGGATGTAGTCTCCATCAGAGTTGGCATCTCAGGCAGAGGCGAGGGAGTTCCCACTCAGCAGCTGAGTGTCTGGGGACGCTGCAGACAGCCCAGACAGGATGACTGGGGCTGGGAAAACCTCAGCATGGAAAGAAGAGGGCTATGGGCAATGGCAGCAAGAAACTTGGCCATATCTCTGCTTCATGACATAACGCCGGCGGGGAGAGGGCGGGCTGCTCCCAGCACAGGAGGGAAGGGACCTGGTCCAGGCTGCAGGATCAGCCTCATCAGAGCACAGCCCCGGCAGAGCCCCGGCAGAGACACTCATCAGAGCCACGCATCCACAGACCAATCCCGTACCCACGCAGGGTGGGCTTTGGGAGGGACCATGCTACAGGGAAGCAGCTGGTCACAGAAACAGGAGGGAGGGCATCCCCCATGTAGGGAAGGCTGTCCCGCCCCAGTGCTGGCGGGTCACTGGTCCCAGCGGTTCCCAGCGCAGTGCCGGAGATCTGCAGCTCCATCTGGTGGCTCCATGGCCAGGGCTGCTGAGGCTGCAGAGAGAAGGCGCTGGTGAAGGGAAGAGTTGGTGGGGTAAAAGCAGGTCAGAGCACTTAAGAAACCAAATCCACACGGCGTCTGGACCACACAGCGTTTTCTTGTTATATTCATTTTTTTAACCAATAGCCTGGAGGTTGCATATATGAAAATACAGAAGAATATTACAGTAGCAGAAAAAGTAGCATAAAGGGCCCTTCAGGATATAGCAGGGAGGACAGGAGAGCACCTGGGAAACTGCGCAGCCAAGGATTGATGCTGTGTGAGCTGCACTGAGTTTGGTTATTGTTTTTCCTTCAGCCCATCATTCTTCCACTAATTCAGTCATTAAATCTTTGATATCATACCCATCTTCAGCATCAAAACATTTGCAAAGTCAGGAGAGCATGGATACAGCTGCCTCAGTGGTTCTGCAGGTCTGCTCCTTGTTGGACTAATTTGACAGACAGGCCTAAAACCAATTTCAGTACCCGAAGTAGTTTGGGGGTTGTTCAATTCAGCTCTCGTTGCTCAGGTAAGCAACAGGTCCCCTAATGTCTGTGTTTCAGCTCCTCCACCCTGCAGGCAATGCATGAATCCCAGAGAAAACAGCAGAGAAGAGGGAGCCATGAATGTGTTGGAAACCCCCACTTCACCCCAGCAACCAGCATCCTAGCACAGCAGGTGACTAGGGCCACTGAAGCAGAGTAAGCCAGGAAGTTGATGGAATTAAGAAAAGTCATTCACCAGCCAGGACCACTGGCCAGCATCTCTGTGAAAGGTATCAAATGAAAACAAAAACTATGATGAGAATGGCACAAGCACACCAAGGGGTGCTGTCTCCCAAATCGCTCCTAAACCCATCCAGGGCTCAGCAGTGAGCTGGTGACTGCATGCTCGTCACTGGCACCTCGCTTCCCCAGGGAATGGCTGCATCACCTGGATTCTCCTGTGGGCCCATGCAGGTGGATTTCCCATGGCATCCCTGGTGTCCCCAGTGCACCCCCCAGTGCACTCCCAGGTGACAGCCCTCACAGTGCTCTCTCTCACAGGGCACACCATGTCTCCCACCACCACTTGCTCACCCCAGCATCCCGGAGAAGACAGACTTTGGCAACCATGGTTGTATTTGACACTTGTGATGTACAGGCTACAGGCTATTTCAAAAGTTTTTTTCCAGTTGCTGTGGTTTAAGCCCAGCCAGCAACTAAGTACAGCACAGCCTCTCAGGCCAACCATCCTGCCCTAGTGGGATGGGGAGGAGAATCGGAAAAGGGTAAAGTCTGTGAGTTGAGATAAGAACAGTTCAATAATTGAAGCAAAGTAAATAATAATAATAACAGTCATGAACAGAGAGATAATAAATAGAGAGAGAGATATAAAACTCAATAAAGACAAGAGATGCACATTACGGTTGTTCACCACCCTCTGACCGATGTCCAGCCCATCCCCCAGGAGCAATCGGCCCCTCCCAGCCAACTCCCCCAGTTTATCCACTGAGCAGGATGTTCCATGGTATGGAATGTCCCTTGGGCCAGTTCTGGTCAGCTGTCCTGGCCAGCTGTCCTGGCCATGCTCCCTCCCAGCTCCTTGTGCACCTGCTCCACGGGCAGAGCAGGGGAAACAGAAGAGTCTGTGACTTAAAACAAGCACTACTTGCAACAACTAAAACATCAGTGTGTTATCAACATTATTATTCCCATATTAAATCCAAAGTACAATGCTGTAACAGCTACAAAGAAGAAAATTATCTCCATCCCAGCTGAAACCACAATACAAGCACTTACATAAAACCTACACTTTGGTTTTCCAAAGTTGAGTTGCCAAAGTTGAGGCCACAGGACATCCTGTCCCCACGGGTAAGTTCTGCAGGAGCCCAGCTCCCCTGCAGGGAAAGTAAGAGTCAGGGTGTCAGGCTGCATGGGGACAACAGGTTCCCTCCCAAACTTAGGACACTCACCAGGTCCCTAAAGCCCTGCAGGGTGAAGTAGCAGAAGGCAAGAGTCTGCATCTTTGCCCAGACCCTGTAGCCCAATACTTGCAATTTCCTCATAATTGGGGCATAGACTTCAGACTTGCTGCTGCAGCCTTCTTGCCAAGTTTGGGCACCCTTTGTCCCCACTGCAGGGTACCCAGACAGCTGGCCAGACTAGGGATGTGCCTCCTGGGAAGCAGAACTCAGCTGGTGGATAAAAACAGCCCCCAGCTTCCCTCTGAGCTGCCCCCACACACACACCTAGAAAAGGCTTTTGAGAAATTAAAAAGCACAAATGCATCCTTGGGCTGAGAAGAAAGGGCTTGTTTTATTCTTGAAAGCAATAAACTTCATCCTGTGCGTGGGGTAGCTGAGAAATTCATCGTCATACAGAATACGCCCCATAAGAAACCATCAGATCCATCAGTCTTCCAGAGGCTGTGAGACAAGGTGCCCGGCTGAGGCATCCCAATGTGTTCCCATGCCACCAGGAGCTGGGGAAGCCTCACTGAGCTGAGACCAAGGGCTCACCTTGGGTACCAAATTTTCCAGGCGCTCCATCAGCTTCCCCAGACATCACCCCAGTTCCTCTTTGCGATCCCCAGGTCCCTCTACATCACGGTCAAATAAAGCACAACGAAGATGATCAGTGCCAAAACACAGAGCAAAGCGCTGCCAATGCAGCAGCAGCGTTTCCAGGGGAAGTTGCTATTGCAGGGTGAGGGGTGGTGGGTTGAGGCTGCATGGGGCCTTAAGCCCTGGTGTTTCAGGGTCTGAGAGGTCCTGGACACATGTGCATTCCAGGCAGCCCGTGCCGGGGCTGGCTGCAACTCAGTGCGATGGGTCCTGGCCTTGCCCACACCAGTCAAGGGCTCACGGTCATCTGACCCCAGGGATGACTCCTGGGATGACTGCGACTCAGTGTGATGGGTCCTGGCCTCCCCCACATTTGTCAAGGACTTCCAGACACCCAATGGCCAGGCCAGCCATGACTCGGTGCTGCGCATCCTGGCCTTGTCCTCATCTGTCAAGGGCTTCCAGGCATCCAGTGCTGGGGCCAGCCGTGACCTGTTGCAAATGCCCAGCTGGCAGGCCTCGCAGTGGGCACGGTCATGTGGCCCTGTCACCGGTGTATCCACCACGATTTCCAGGAGGTCAGAGGGCTGGACAGGCTTATTGTAGAAATACTGGAGGATCTTTATCACCAGGTTGTGCAGAATTGTCTCCACAGTCTCCAGGCTGAACTCAGGATCCTCCAGCCGGGGGTTGGGGCAGTGCCTGCATTTCTGGCGAAAGATTCGCATCCATACCGTGCCCCAGCCTTGGCACTGGCACATGTGGAACAGGATGTGCACTTTGGCAGAAGACCACTCATGAAAGCACTGGGAGCACTGAAACCTGTCAGGGCAAAGAGGAGACCAGCTCATCCCAGGCTCCCCATGCTGAGCCAGAGGCTTTCAGCACAGTCAGTAGGGACCAGGGTTAACACAGACTATGGACTAACTTCACTCATGCAAGCTTTACACCAAGCTGTCCTCCCCCTAACAGCATGATGCCAGTCTGGGAAGTTCACCACGGATGTGAGCTGAGGGCTGGCCCCAGCATTAAAGATTACAGAAGCCAGGCTGTCTGCTGGGATCCTGGCCCCGCTGCCAAAAACAGGGGCCCTTGGGGTGGGAAGCATCATGTCCCTATTTGGGACTCCAGCCCCTCACCCATGCTGGCTCATTACAGCTCAGTGGAAAGCCAGCATCGAGCCCAGAACTGGGTAAGACAATAAAAAGAAGCAAAATAGAAGGAAGGTGTGGGTGGAGGGTGCAGGGCAGGTGAAGAGATATCTTGAGGAGCCAAAAGGTGTGCAACCCTCAGCTCTTCATCTTGCACAATCTGCACGGGGGCTGGCAACCAAGGTTTCCATTTGCTGCCACTCAGGCAGGGTGTCTGATCAACACCCAGGGTGGAAATGTTTGGGATGGGGCTTCTCATCAGCAATGCAGAGCCACAGCCTCTCTCTGTCCAAGACTCCGCAGCCTGGTGCAGGGGCTGCTGAGGCATCACCCCACGTCCCAGTACACAGTGGCTCTCTCTCTTCTCATCGTCTGGGTGCAAACCCAGAAGATGTGGCTCTAGTGTGGTATAACTCCCCCCACTTGCTGAAGGAGCTCTTTTCATCTTGACAACAACATGGAGAAATTCTGGCCAATCACTAGCTGCCCTTTGGCCCTGTGGAGCTGCTGAACTCTTCTCCCCTCCAATTATCATGTTTTCCAGTTTGGCAATAACCCACTGAGCTTCAAACAGAAATGGAGAAACCCTTCACAGCCTCATCCGCCTCCAAACTCCCCCTTTTGCTCAAACACCTGTTTCCTGCAAGCAAATTTTGAAAAAGGAAAAGGTCCACATGGCAACCCACCAACTCTGATCCCACTCCAACAGGGACTGTCAGCAGCCCCCTACCTCCCAAGAGCACGGCGCTGCACAAACTCCTTCCAGCCCGGCCTGCAGGCCTGCACCTGCAGGGCATCATCCTCCAGAAGTGTCCACGGATCTGTTACGTGCATTTCTTCAATCTTCACTGCAAAAATGTCCTGCCAGGTGCTCATCGTTCCACTTGGAGCAGGGAAAGAGGTAGCGACCAAGCTTGCAGCTTAAGCTTGCTGCTTCTGAATGCTAATATACACATGCAAATGCCTTGTCCCTATACTTTTCCTCTTTGTACCGTGTCTTTGTGCTTGCAGAGGTGAACCTTTGCTCCTGCAGGAGCAGCACCGCCCCATCCCAATCTCTGGGTCAACAGTCTCTGCTGACACTGCACCAGGTCTCAGCCAGGTGAAACGTCCCCCAAAGCAAGGACAAGGTGGGTTTCCTCAATATGTGTACATAAACCCCAGACCTTGGAAAGCGACGATGCTGCTCTGCCCACAGGCAGAAAGGCTGGAAACAAACCCCCCTGCCAGGCTGCTCATGCTCGTCACATTCATGGCAGTGGGGTGAATTTACAGAGGTTTGCCCATCTTAGGAATAATGAAAGCGAAACCCATCAAAAATGCAGGACTCAGCAGCTGATAAAGCTCCAGATAACCTTATCTCTCTCAATAGCTGTCACCAACCATGGGCTATTTTTACCAACTTTCAGCCAATTTGAGCAGAAAAAGGCCTAACATGAAACTGCAGGGTGGAAAGTTGAGGAGGACAGCATGGTACGTAAAACCAAGAGAGGTGAGGTGTGCTCTGAGCTGAGAGCACCCAGGCAAGGTTTAAACAGCAAGGCTGGGGCTGTCTGCAGCCTTCTGCCTCCCAGCTCACCCCTCTCAGGCTGCACAGGTCCCCCAGGAAATCCCATGGAGAGCACGGAGAGCAGGTTAGATAAGATGCCAAATGATAACAGGTCTTGAGTTTGAGAAAGATCTTGATAAGGCAGGTTCAGCTCCAGGCAATCCATGTAGGTAAACCCCAGGAACCACAGCCTGGCAGGGAGGCTCTGATCTTTGCTGCCGGAAAGTAAAAGCCAGCAAGTCGTTTGTACCAAGAGTCCTGTAACACCTTCACAACATGCACTGCCCCTCCCGCGAGAGCGGAGAGAGGTGACGAGATCCCAGGGCAGAGCAAACCTTCAGCTTCCACGTCCTTTCCTTCTTTGAGGTTCCTTCCCCTCTCAATTACACCTTGATACCATCAAGTGGAGCAGGACTGGAAGGAAGGAGAGTGCTTGGAAGCAGAGAAGCCAAGATAAGGTCTTCAGGAGGCTTATGAAGGGGTAGAAAGCCTTAACCTATGGATAGAACCTGAGTCACCCCCTTGCTGAGACCCTTATCATGGGTACATTGGGTCCTGCTTGAGCTGGGCCAGTTGACTACAAGCAGGACAGTGAAGGAGGGGTCATACCACCAGTGTTTTCAGTGTTCACAGATGCGGGCTGGGGGCCATCCCTGGCTCAGGGCTGGTGCATTAGGAGGAAGAGAGGAAGCAGCAGATCCTCCTGGCCTCCTCTCATTCCTTTTCCTGGGGTTCCCATTTCTATAGGTTCACTACAGAAGACCCCTTCATGCACCCTGCCACAGAGGGGTCTCTGGGGCTGCAAATCTCATAGTGCAGAAGGTGGGAGCTAGTAGGGAAAGGGATGGCCACACAGCTGGCGCCATGGCCCAGCATGGCATGGGGACCCAGCCAGCAGCAGGGTGACCAGGATGGGAGCTCCACCCTGCAGCATCTGCCTGTCCCCTTGGCCCCTTCTGTGTTACTGTCTAAGATTTACCCTAGGGAGGTTGAATGCAGGAAAGACCTAAAGGTTTTGACACTTTCCCTTTACATCTAGGGCATGCCTGTGTTAAACACTTCCAGCTGTTTTGAGGAGGAGGAGCCCCCCCGAGGACACAGCCCTGTCTCCTGACACTCATATTCACCCAAACAAACCGATCGCTTCATCTGGGGGATCTGTGGTTTCAGCCCAGCTCTTCCTCTCCGAGGCTGCTGACACAGGGCAGAGGGATGCTCCTTATGGGATAGGCACTGCTCCCCACGCTTCTCACCCCAGGGGCCAAAACGCTGCCCCTCTGTTCAGCGGGGATCCAGTGGCATACCTGGCATGGGAACGGGTCCCTGCCTTCAAAACCTGGCTGTGATGGAAACCAGTCCCCTGTTACGTCATGGCAACACAACTCAAATCGCGATCCACAATGTGCTGAGCCCTCACAGTCATCTCTGAGACAGCCAAGTGCTGGTCCTTCTATTAAAGCTTTTGACTTGCTTTTACTAAAGGGACTTTCCCAGAACAACCCACGAAGATGAAACTGCTTTGACATCCTGTTCCATTTCACACACACCTCCCGACTCTGCCCAAGCACCTTGCTGCTTATCAGTACCTATCTGGAAACAAAAGCTGTTCCTACAGGATCTCCCCACAGCCTGGCCTCAGCAGGGAGTGGGGACAAGCCCTATCCTGGGCACAGCATGACCTTGCTGGGCTGGCAGCCCTTGCCCGGGTCAGACCCTGCCAATCCTCTTCATTCCGGCACGCTGGTCATGGCGTCTCTGTGGGATGCATGAAGGAAGCATGCAAGGTGCAGCCTGGGTGGTAATTTCCCTGCTGTTTTTGCACAGCATGAAATTATTTTTGACTTGAGCTCCCACCCCTGGGTGAGCTGCCTCTGTATGCGCAGGAAGGTTTCCCGAAGTTCTTTCTCCTCCTCTTCATCTCTCACTATGTGTCAGCCTCCACATTCCCCACTCTTCCAGCCAAAGGACAAAGTGCCCACATTGCCCACAAGGACCCTCCTTGGCCCACGTGCGCTCCATTCCTGCTGGGACATCCATCCCTTCCTTTGGGATGGGTCACCCCATACTCTGGTGGCTCCATCCTGCCAGCAGTCCCTGGAAGAGGCAGAAAGGGACATTCAACCCCAGTCCCCAGGCAGGACTGCCGAGAGGAACATCCCCTCAGCAGTGGAGACGCTGTGTCCATGGGCACATCAAGGTTTGTAGGACAGATGGACTGACATCTAAGCAACAGGGCAGAACCCTAAACATTTCTCACTGCTTGCTTCACACTTAGGCTTTTTCCCACTCTGAAGACTTCATTTTTTCCTGTGCTGAACACACCCAATTCTTTTCCATCAGTCATTCTTTCAGGAATTTTTTCTCTTTTCTTCAGGTCATCAGGGTGAATTCAATTTCTAACCTTCCACCCAAACAGCCCCTACACCCTCCTTCAATAGCATCTTGCTTTCATGTGAGCCAGGCTTCCCCAGAAAATCTCTGTTGGATGTGTCTACTGCACGAGCTATTGGTAACTGCGCATGGGATAGAGCTTCTTGAGAATCCATCCACCCACAGTGGCAGAATTTCCCATTTCCTCATTTGCTTACGAGAATGTAATGTAAGGCAGCACAAAGATAGCATCACTCCCACTTTCCCTGTGGTACCTGTCACCCTAATGAAGAGAAAATGAGGATGGTTTGACACGAGTTCCCACTAAATCTGTGTTCTCAGCCCCAGCACTGCCCTGTCCATGTTTGCCACTGAGTGGTAATTTGTTCCAGCAGTGTTCTGGGTACTGAGGCAGGCTGACTCATCTAGAATTTCCCAGATCCTCTTTTTTCTGCTTCCATAAAGCAGATGGTGAATTGGGCATCCATATCCTCCTGGGAGATGGCTCCACAACAGCTCTGTGTGCCTCAGTCCCCCTCCAACCCTGACGCTGTTGACAGTGAATGGCTGTCACCCTGTCGTGGTGAAACTCACCAGGGACAAACAATGGCTACCTTGGGAGGTTCCCTTCCATGCTGGACTGTCTGCACAGCTGAACCCCTGGAAGAGAAGGGTCCACTTGAGGAAAGGAGGATCAGTTCCTCTGGAAATGGGGCTATGCCCAAGCTGGGCTGTAGAGAGGGCATATTGCCCCATCATCCTGGACTTCTGGGATGGAGAGGAATGCTGAGCAATGGAGAGAGATTTAAAGGAGCAAATGGATGTGAAGATGTGGGCAAGTATCACCCCACATGGTTTTAGGCTCCCTGTTCACCTAGAGAGCCTCGTGATGGTCCCTTCAGGCATAAGGAGAGAGCTCAACCCCCTCCAACAAGGCTCTGCTCCAGGGCCATGGGCAGTGGGTTTGGCCTTGGGACAGAAGAGCAGGCACGCACAGGGCTCCTGCCTGGCCCTCCAAGCCCCATGCACCAGGATCTGGACTGCCAGCTCCCTCAATGAGCATCACATCCCACCAAAGGGAAGAAGAGAGAGGAGAAGAAACTCCGGAGACAATTCAAAGCAAAACTAGAGAAAGCAGAATGAGTGTGGCTGGAGGAAACACATACTCTGCAAGGCTACAGCAGCTCAGTGACAGCTAGGGTAAGACTCTCAGTGGGACAGGATGGAGGAGATGTTGTGGACCCAGACCCCTCAGGACACACCAGAGCTGTGCAACCTGGCCATGGTTAGGGGTCGAGGCAGCCTGCCCAGTAGCCCACCCCTCCTACCACCAACCACAGCACCCACCAGCTCCCTCCAGCCTTTCTTTTCCAGGACCAACAGCTGCTTTCCCAGAGAGTCAAGGCCATGGCAATGCTCCCACACCACAGCTCCTGGCAGACCAGTCCCACATACAAGCCACCCCAGTATCCCAGAGGACAAATAACCCACACACCTGATGCATCACCTCCAGCCCAACCTCTTCCAACTAAAAACCTCCGAGACCTCCCAGCGACCAGGACAGTGCTCACTTGAAACTGACCCTACTCTCCCATGGCCTGACCACCCCTTCTCCCCCCAGCATCTGCAATGCCCTGATCTTCAGGAACGGTGCCTTGCTCCTCCATGGCATGGCTCTCCTCAAAGACACTGCTGCAAAGTGCAGGAGAGGATTTCTTTTCCATCGTCATCTGCCTGCCCAGTTTTCCCAAGGTATGGTTTATGCGTTCAGGTTTCTTGAACAGATGCTTGCTCACATGTTGCTCCCAACCACCTTTAATCAAGGCTGGGGTGTATAAGGAGCCAGGCTGGCTCTCAAGCACCGTGTAGGGGGTTTTTGCTTGTTTAGGTACAGCACAGGCATGTTGCCACACATCCAGCTTTCTGCAGATGCTGACAGGGATCAGTCCCAGCTCTCTGAGGTTCCCCAGAAGGCTCTGGCCATTCCTCATCATCAAGACCCCAGCATGGGACCAGGGTGAGGTTCTCCAGAGGTCTCAGCTGGTGTGTGGTCTCAGGGGGCTGACGAAGCATTTTGGCAGACAGTGGTGGCAGCCACGCCTCGGGGGAGCGCTGGGTGTCCGCGGTTGGAAGCGATGGCTTTAACTGCCAGACCAGACTGTACAGGAAACATCACAGCTCCAGCACCCACAGCCTCCCCCTTGGCTGGTCCTGAGTCCCAGCACAGAAGAAGCTGCGGCACACGGATGAGGGGCCTGAGGGGATGCGTGTCTGCAGGAGGGGGTGGTATTTGGTACAGTAGCTGTGCAAATCTGGGTGCGTGCACACAAATTTGCATGGTGAGTTACTTGCACATCTGTGTGTTCATGAGCATTTGTGTGTGCTTGCACACGTGTGCATGAAGAGCTCCTGCTTGATTCCCCATTCCCAAGCAGGATGCTGCAGCATGGGGCCTGACACCCATGTCAGGGCACTGTTTGGTTTGGGGATGCTCAGATGGGGGCTTGAAACCTGCATCCTGCTCAGAGCTCATCCCAGCCCTGTTCCCACTCTGGCCAGCACAGCCAGTGCCATGCCAGGTGCAGGGGAGTATAGCTCATGTCTGTTAGTGCTGAGCATCCTGTGCTCCAAACAGGGATGGGAGATGGTGTCTGGCACCCTGGAGCATCCCTACTGCTCACCCCACGCATGTTGAGGCCCCAGCCTTCCTCCCTGCAAGGGGTGGGATTGCAGCCAGGCTGATGGGGATCGGAGGGGCACAGGCACTGCTGCAGGCTGGATGCTCTCCCGTCCCAAATGGTAGTGGGAGATGCTTTTGCTACACCTCCAACCCCACCGGATGGCTTGGGAGCCTTCGGTCAGCTGCAGATCACCATCCAACCAGAGAGGAAAGGACTCAGCCCCAACTGCTCCTGGAGGAGTCATAGCTGCAGCCAGGCGGTGCAGGAAGTGCTGAAGATCGGCACCTCTGCTGCCTGAGAGGTAGGATGGAAAATATGAAGCAGAGCTCACCCTCTCAACAATGTCAGCGTCGTGTCTGACGGGAAAGCCAAATGCAAAACTGCTGACCAAGCTCCCACTTCTTTCCTGCTGCAGCTGCCTCCTGCCTCAGTTTTCTGGGCCCTGCTGCCCACAGCAGGTCTCTGACAGAGCTGCTGGGGCAAGGAGCGGGGCTGCTGCTGGCAAAAAGCCTCAATGGGCTGAACCATGAACTGGCGTGAGGGAACATCATGGGAGTTATGTCACTGCCCGAGGAGGCTACTGGGAGCTTTCAGCAGCACTGGGGACCAAAAGGGGCACCACATCCACTACTCTACCTTGAAGAAAGGTGTAATCTATCCCAAATGGATATTTATCCCATCTAGTCCCCTCTGGAAGTTTCTCATGGACTTTCCAGTCCTCACAGAGTACAAGATATGGTGCCTGGCTTGCCTCACCCCTTCCCCCAGCGCCCAGGCTGGCTCCCGCAAGGCTGCGCTGGTTTTACTGGGGGTAAGGCAGGAAGAAACCTGCTGACAGTGCTGCCAAAGTGTGAGATGCAAGTGACTCTTCTCAGTTTTCACTGAGTTTCACACTCTCCTGGCAAGTTTCTGCTGCCTCCAAAGCCACTCCTTACCGGGGTTTCTCCTCTCTCGAGCAGCTGTCATTTCTTTCCGCTCTGGTTTCTGGCAGGCTGCACAGCCCCGGAATCCCTTTCAAGAGAGAAAGTGGAAGTTTGAAGCCAAAAAGCTGCACTGAGCACCACGCTGTGAGCTTTGCCCTGGCTGATGGCAGCCAGACCTCTGGCACAGCAGGGATGCTCATTCCCATGGACTGGGTGAGTGCCCCAAGACAAGCCTGATTAAGGGGCGTGCTGGTTTGCAGCCAGGCCTGGGTGACCAGCTCAGACAGATGCAAGGAGCATCGACCTCCCTAAATTCTTAAGAGCAGCTTTGTAGAACAGCAGCTTGCATATCTCACGGAGAGGCCCGGGGACCACAACAGATGCTGCCACCTCCCAGCTCTCCCCTGCACTACAAGAGCCGTTATTTGCCTGCCCACGCACTTGCCACCACGAGTCAACAAACTCCTCGGATGCAAAACTCTTTATTCACTCCCATGGCCAGATCTGAGTCCCGCTTGGGGAGGGAGGGACACGGGTAGACGACCCCTTTTGCAGAGGAGGAAAATGCCTGGAGACAGGCAGAAGACCAGCTGCCTGCTTCCCAGGGATTTCTGAATAGTGGTATATAAGGCAGTCTCTGCTCCAAGCAAGGAGAAGCCCACAGCCCTGGGCTCCCGTGAGCAGCATCTCACAGGATTCACTCCAGCTCTGACCTCCAGCATTTTCTTCAACAGTCATGCTTCGATAGTTGGTTCAGACCTGGGGCAGGGAAGCAGCGTGGCCACTCCAGAGAGCACTGGGTGGAGGTAGAAAACCAAGGCATAACGTAAATCACCTTTGGGACAGACCTGTTGGCATCACTGCTCTGCCCCAGCCCATCCTCCCTGCCCTGAGAGAAGAGGCAGCACATGGAGCACAGAAGGAACCTTCCTCATCCTGTGGTACCCTCCTCATGGCCACAATAACACTGTGGCCAGGACTGTTCAATATCAACTCCAGCAGCAGCATCTCTGTTGCTTCAGTCCTGATACGCTGGATTTTTCCCAGAGTGAGGGACTGGGGCAGCCTGTTCATGCCCACACCCTGGTGAGGAGGGACCTTGACCCTCAGCAAGGCTGTGAGGGCAGCTGTCGAGTCCTCTCATCCAGGTGTTTCTTGCCCCACTCTGGCGTGACGGGTTTCTCCTCTGGGAAGATGATGGTGGCGTATTCAGTCTGCTCAACAGGCCGGGTCTCGGGGGGCACCGGGGTGCGCTGGTCCCTCTGAAACTCCAGCACACCATAGTCCACAGTGGATATGGACACCACGGGGGGCTTCTCTTCCTTCTGTAAGGTAACCCCATCGTGGTGGTTCAACATCGGGAGGTACCCACCATCCCCAGCACAAGCCCCTTCTTACAGCAAGTGCCAAAATCAGCTCTGAAGCATCCCGGGAGGGTGAGAGTGATACACAGCAGAAAGATGCACAGACCTGGGATAGAACATGCACAGAGGAACCACATCAGGAGCCTTGGGGTCTGAGCTCTCAGCCTCTGCCTCTGCCTCTGCCTCTGTAGGCAGGCTGGGCTCTCTGCCTGCCCAGCCATGGAAGGCAGGGCTGTGCTAGGAGCCCTATTGCCACCTCTCCATTGGGCTCCAAAGTGGCATGGTGTGCCTAAGAAGAGCCTAGGGCTGAGTTTGCTCAGCTCAGAGAGGAGAGAGCAAAGGACAACCCACTCATTGCTTTCAGCTACCTAATGAATGGGGTTAGAGAGAAGATGGAGACAGATCCCTCCTGGACGTGCCTGGCTAAAGGGAGAAGAAAACAGGCACCATCTGCAGCAAAATAAATTTTAGCTTAATATATTAGAGGGAAACATCCTCTCATTTTCTACAGCAACACAATCCACTGTCAAAGATAAGCCTGCTGTGAAGAAGAATTGGACTAGAGAGTCCCATCCTATCTTGGGTAGATTTATTTTGATTTTGTGATGGGGCTGTGCTGCTGCAGGTGCAGAAAAGCAGTTGTAGGTGTGCAGAAAAGATCAAGCAGCAGCAGAGAAGAGAGAAGAAGTGAGATGCTTGTGAAGCGCTGATAAAGGGAGGCCCAGCACCCTCCTCACCCCAGCGATGCCACTGTGCTCTCCTGCAGCACAGCAGGGTGACAGAAGCAGAAAACTCACCGCTGGCATGTTTTCACTTGGTGGTTTCTGCACATCTGCAAAGTAACACACTTGGTTAGAGGAGGTTATGTGCCATGTAAGCTGGCCCAGCCCCACCCTTGTCCTAGAGAGCACTGGGTGCCACAATCCTTTCACCATGCTTCCTCCTTGTCCACTCAGGGTCTAACACTCTGAGCATTACAAGGACAAGTGAGACACCAGCCCAGAGTCTAGGGTTTAATTTGGATTAGTGGAGTGCACGGGAATTCTCTGTGAGTGCCTGTGGTGTGGCTGAGGTGATGCCCTGTGCTGCAGCAGGGTGAGGTGCTCCAAAGGTACCTGGGCAAGGTGCATGGGAGGGATTCAAGTGCAGCATTAAGGCACCACACTAACGAGTGGTGTAGAGCCACCGCACGTGGTCTGGGGGCTCTACAAAAGGCAAGCAGGGCTCAAAGCACCCCTCTCCCCCAGGCACGGAGATATCTGTCCCACAAGGATATGCCACAGCTGAGTTTAGCACCTTGAACCAGTCCATGTACCCCAGGCAGTTGCAGACATCTGGCTGAGCCCAGGTCCCAAACTGGGTTTGCATGGCCTCCAGGGGGATCATACCTCCTCTCCTGTACATGAAGGTGAGGTAGCCGAAGATCAGCAGCGCAACCACTCCAGCCAGCAGCAGGATGCCCAGGAACATGGCCTTGATGTGCCCTGAGGGGTTGCCTTCCTCCATCTCGGGCTCGTCAGTGGCATTCATCTGGGGGGCTGCTGCAACAGCCATTCAAAAAAGGGGGGACAAAACAGCAGGTCAGGAGTGTAAAATGGCCTCTGTAGTCCTTGTGAAAGGCAGCAGAGGAACATGGGGGCTGTCCTCAGAAAGGGCTCAGTGCCAGGCAGGCTGCCACAGCCCCATTACTCCTCTCCTACAAAGGAGAAGGGACAGGGCAAGGGCTGTGCTGTCTTGACCCATGTCAGGCCCTCTGCCAGCAGGTTACTGCCTGCCTTAAGCCCTGGAGCTACAGTGGGCTTGGGACCTGTCCCCATAAGCTCAGCCCCCCAGGCTGACCTGTGACCATCAGCTGCGACCGGTTGCTCTCCATCACTTTATCGGGCTCAAAGATGGTGATCAATCCACAGTAGTAGGAGCCTGAGTCATTCTGGTAGAGGTTCCGGATCTCAATCTCAAAGACAGAAGTGTGGTTGATGAGCCGGTACTTCTCTGTCTCCGTCATGGGCTTGCATCGGCTGATCTCAGCAGTTTTTTGGGCTTGGCTGTGGTTGGTCTCCTTGTACCAATTGAGGCTGTACTCTGAACCAGAGCCATTCTCCATGGAGACATTGCAGAAGAAGGTGGCTTTGTCACCTTCAGGGAGAGTTAACACTGTTGGGAAGATGGTCACTATTTGGGAGAGAGGAAACAAGGAGCAGACATGGTTAGAGCAGGCACAAGTCTCAGAAACAACCATACCCCCGTGCAGGAGCCAGGGATGCAAGCCTAGTCCACATCATCACTCTGGGACATGGGCAGGTACATCAGCCCATGTCTTTCCTGTTCCAAATGTGTGCCTGCTGGCTGGAGAGGGACTCTCAGAGGTAGTCACAGTACTGTGAAATGGTTTCAGCAGACCAAATTGTGCTCTGGGCTACCTAAAATTAACACTGAACACCTGTACTGGGGAAAACAGACTCTAGGGGCTGTATTATTTTTAAATCTATGCTGTATTTTAATGTCTGAGTCATCCTCTCTCCAGCTGAGGCTGACTCTGAAAGTGAGCAGAGGGACAGCGTCCCAAGTCAGGGCAGCGCCCTGTGGCGCAGCCCATCACATGCCTGGCTGCCTGCTGGGATGCTCTGGCTCTCCCCACTGCACCATGCTGGGAGCTCAGAGCAGGCAGGGGCTGCCCATGGCACAGTATTTGTCATCTCCAGCCTGAGACCACCTGACAGGGCGGAACAGCCTGGAGATAACAGTGCCATCCCTTTCCAGGGGCCTGTCCCCTCCTTAAGTGTACATGGGCAGCCAGGCCCTGGGGCCCCAGCTGGGCTTGCCAGGCTGTTCTCAGCACAGAATCCAGTCAGCCACAGCCACAGGCTCCTCTGCTTCAGCGCCAGCCCTGCTGCTTCACCTCATTTCCCTGCCCATTATCACGGTGGGTTCATCCATCCTGCGCAGTGGGGATGCTGCGAACACGGGCCAGGCACACAATGCCCTGCCTCAGCCAGCCCCACACAGCAGAACATGGCTGCTGTCGCATTAAGTTCTGTTCAGATGAATGAAAAGTGGGAAGAAGCTATTTTCACATGGGTCACCCGACCAAGCTATTCAAACCAGCAAGGCTATGAAAAGTCCCTGTCAAAGGAAATGTACCTTCCTTTTTCAGAAATCACCACTAATAGCAGCCCCAGGGCCTGTAGGCAGTCAGAAAGTCCCTCCCATCCCTCTAACTCCGGCCTGAGGCCATAGGACCATAACCTCAGCATCATCAACCAGAAAAGGAACCTGGAAATTGTATGAATAGATACAAGATTAGATGCAAAACTGGGCTGAGAAATGAGGGATGAGACCAAACAGGAGAAGGGAGGGAGAGAAGTGCCCCAGTTCCTGCAGGTAGCACTGGCTGTGGTGGTGTCCACACCAAGAGATGGAATTTTTGCCGTGTTTTGGATTTCTTGTGTTTAACAGGAAATATTTGGCAGGTTCAGGGCTTTGTTTCCTGCTAGTGCCGCTGCCAACAATGAATGAAGTGTTCGGAGGACTTCTGAAAGGAGATGTTTGGTTTACATGTTTTCCTATATCTTCCTAACTCCAGAGGTAACATCTGCTCCAAGGGACACCCAGCCCTCTGCCCACCCTCAGGATAAAAAATACATGAATCCACCAAAGAAATAGTGGGCTGGAAGGAAGGGGAGACATAGCTTCACCAGAGCTCTCACTCACTCTGCCCAGACTCACATCTTCCCCTCAACCTCTTCTTCTCCCCTGAATTTCACCCAGAGCAAGGACCCTGGCTCCCTCAGGATCAAGTCCAAACCAGGAGTTGCAGCCCAAGGGCGCAGACTGAAGCCGTGAGAGCCAGAGAGAAAACCCTAGATCCCACTGGCAAACCCCTAAGCTCAACACCAAACTCCAACCACTGTCACTGTGCCACAACACAGCTCTGGTGTCAGCACTGTGGGCTGGGGACCCGTCCCCTTCTCCATCCTTTAATCCCGTTTCTGTCCCAAGAATCCCCAAGTCCTTTGCTTCAGCTGCATGTACCCAAAAGCTTTGGGTTTTCTGCCTTCTTGATGCCACAGCTAATTTTTAACTACAAAGCTCCCAGCCCTTAGACATTTTCCACCCGCTGCAAACGACACAGCCATGCCAGTAAGCACACCACACTCCTGTACCTACCCCGGCGGCAGCAGGTCAACATGGGCCCACAGCAGAGCAGGATGGCACAGAGGTCAGCCAGGGTCACCTCCATGCTGCCCCATGTCTTCTTTGAGGCACCTGGAGCCATGGTGAGCCGGTCTGTCCCCTGCCCAGGCAGGCGAGAGGTGCTGTGCCGTGCGTGCTGTGCCGCTCCCGGCTCTCTCCGTGCTTCCTTCCCCACAGCGGCAGTTTGTTCTCTGTCGTACACAGCAAGGGCTGGGTGAAAATGAAACATGCCCATCTCTGCCCCAGAGGGAAACCCGGGCTGCCTCCCGCCCCCAGCTTCCTCCCCACAAGGCAAGGATCAGCTGAGCCAGACCTGGCCCCTTCCCCTCCCTGAGAGCTACTGGCATGTTCTCAAGCAGGTACCCAGCTCCCAAGCAGCAGGGACAGGCACCTCTGAGCCTGCACCCTTTCTGGGGAAAGTCTCCAGGGATGGAGGAGGTGGGGACCACAAGGGACACATCCTCAGCTCCTCATAAGTAAAAGCTGTCTTGGGTTCCCAGGCATCCACAGGTGCTCCCACTGGGTGCCCAAGGCAGTGGGGTTGTGGGACATGTGGCACTGGGTAGATAGGGTCTGAGCAGCCACAGGGCACCTACTGGTAGGCTGCTCCCACCAGGATGGGATGGGAGAGGAGGAGGAGGAGGAGGAAGGGGAGGGGAAGAGTTTTGCCTCCTTAGGTGTGTTTCTTTGCAGATTTGCAGAGAGCAAGGGCAGGTGCCCAAGGCCGGGGTGCTGTTATTGGGGTGACATTTCCAGGAGACTTCTGTAATTTTTCGCCATCCATGCTCCCCGCTCACCACGCTGACTAATACTGGCATAGGAAATAACCAGAGGTGAAAGCGCTCTCCTCCGCTTCTCTAGAACACAGCCTCAGTGCCTCGCAATTTTGGAAAGTGTCAGGGGAAAATTAATAACCGGGGAGAAGGATGTGATTCTAATGATGACTTCATAATTTTTCCAAGCTTTCAGAAACAAGCTGTGGGGCTGGGGCTTGCTCACCTCTCACTTTCAAACGTGTCCCTGGCAGGCAAGTGGGCTGGGCAGTCACCCCAAATTTCATAGAATCATGAAATCATAGAATCATTGAGACTGGAAAAGACCTGTAAGACCATCAAGTCCAGTCATTAACCCAATATCACCATGATGGCCAAACTGGGATGGCCAAGGAGGGGATTCTGGGCTGAGGCACACAGGGCTCACCCTGGGACGGTGGCTCAGTCCAGCCTGTCTTGGTCATCTTTTCCAGTCTCCTCCTGGCATTGCAGCATCACTCCTTTCTCATTAGCTGCTGGCACTGCTTGAGCTGCAGAGCAAGCCTGGGTGCCGTGCCCAGCTTATCACCTCTCTATGCCACCTGGCCAGAGGCCACCATGCTGCCTGGATGGGTAGCAAAGGGAGTGCTCTCCACCATGTGCAAGGGTGTAGGTGGGTTTTGACTTGGACATCACCTCTTCCTTCATAATTTCCTGGATTCCCACTAAAAAAACCCTGTCTAAACGAAACTAAACTGAACTCCAGGAAACAAGGAAGCTGACAGCAAGGAGGCTTTTCCACCTTGAGGCTTTTTGCCCCCAAACGGTGACACCAGGCACTTGGGCCAGATATGGGAAGGCTTGTTCGGCACTTGCCACATGTTTTGGTGTCTAGAGGTGGAAGATGTGATGGGTATCACCACGAAGATCACAACTCAGCAAGCCAGGGATTGGTAGGAAAAACTGGCTCATCCTCCCCGCCCCATGTGGCAGCAGCGGAGGGCTCTGATTAGAATCATAGCACAAATTGCTCAAACTTTCCAATGCACTCTTGAAATGGGTATAAACTGGTACCCAGGGCGGGGAGGCTGCCGTGTCCGTGAGAAACCAACAATGGCAAGATGCCCTTTTTTCTGGGAAAAAAAAGAAAAAGTGATGAAAAGAATAAAAGAAAACCTCAAGCTGCTAGGAAGCTGCTGTGGAGGAAAGCGAGCAGCAGTACCAACCTAGCGTATGCCTCAGATGTTGGCATCACAGAAGAGCCCGGCCCCAGCCTCACAGCAGCCCCCGGGGTTTCAGGCAGGCTTTGCACCCTGCCTGCACCCCGCGAGACCAGCACAGCTCACCCTGGCTTCTCCACCAGGTTCTCCAGCACCAAGGAAAACAGCCTGGCTCCAAGCACGATGCAGCTCCCTGCTTGTGCTGGTAAATCCCCTCCAGCCCAGTGGGGTGAATGGTACACCTTGGGGTCTGCTGATGGGATCATAAAAAGGTCCTTTGATGCTTAAAAAATAAAAATTCTTCCTGTGAACTGGAGCATGGCAAATTGCACAGGACAGTCCTTTTCTATTTGGCCACGAAAAGATAAAAACAAAGTCTAAAAAGGAAGGATAAGCAGAAATAAGTGAGAAGACAGTTTGTTCTTTAAAACTAAGAAACAGCAACTTCAGCAAGCACGTGTCACATCACTTCACTGGAGCACAAATGTCATGGTTCTTCTCCAACCAGAAGGTGGTGAGTTCTATCAACACAGCTGTGAGCCAGAGGAGGGCCGGGTCTCCTGCAGCCATCACTGTTGGGGCACACAGCTATCACCTGAGCACTCACCTCAAAGGGTTGAGGGTCAGTCCCAAAACGGCTTAAAAGCATCTGGGGTATTTAAGGAGCACTGAAAAATTGGAAGAAGAAAAAGAAAGCTGTGATCAAACATCTCTGATGCAGCTGACTGAAGCCCAGAGCCGAATGACCTTGAAGTCCAGGGAAAGCATAGCTCCCCAAGCAAAAGAAGAAACACAAACTACCACAAAAAGATGCTGAGGAAGAGAAGCCCACACGTTCCAAAGATCCTTCCCGCAACGGTTTAACTGAATTCACATCTGTGGGTCTGACCCAGGCGGGAGGCAAGTGGCTGGGGTGAGAAGAGGAAATGGTTAATAGTGTTTGCAAATAAACACAGGGAGTGTTGAGGTCTTTCAGATACTTCTCAGAAATTATGAAGGTCTCCGCAAATGATTTGCATGAGCAGCAACACCCGACCCTGTGGGGACAGGCAGCGTCCTGTGAGTGTGAGTAAGCAGCAGTAAGCAATGAGTAAGTGGAGGGATGGAATAGAGGCATAAAACTGTTCCTTTAACAAGCAGAAACCTGCAGGGCCTGAGCAGAGCAATGGTAACTATGATGGGAAGGTGCCACATGGGTAAGGCAGGGGGCCAATGTCACCTTCAGAATGGCAGTGAGTGTTCCTGCTGGTGGGCAGAGGTGACACCCAGCCCAGTGGTACTAAGGACTCTGATGGTCCATCTCTAGCAAGAGGTGCTGGTAAAGTCTGTGGAAATCAGGAGCTGCTGCTGCTCAGGGTCTCAACAACCCATCCATGCTCAGAGCAGTTTGGGGCAGGATCTGGCACCAGATGGGATATGCCCGTGCATCCCAAGCAAAACTCCAGCAGCGGTACCCCTTCCTCCTGGTGCAACCTCACACCTCCTGCACCCAAGGGACACCTCCAGGCACCCCCAGCCCTGTCACAGTTCATGGCCTCTGCCAGCCTCTCATCCCCGGCAGCAGCACACTCCGCCGCAGCACTAGCTGTGCCTTCACACTGTTTCCATTCGGAGCGGGGTGAGGCACATGGGGACCTTTCTCAGCCGTGTCATCCGCTGCACGTGGGAAGCACAATCGATCGCAGAGATCGCTTCTTCGAGATAAACTGCAGAGGAAACAGAACGTCAGCTTCTCAGCAGGGGCTGTGGCACATGTAGCCTTCCCTGAGGGACACAGCAGCTATGGGCAGGGAAAAGAGCGCAAGGGGTAGGATATTGGGGAGCAAGAATTTTAGGCCTTTTTGGAGGATTTAAGAAGTTCCTGGAGGAAAGGAGCAAGGCTGGGATCTCCTCCCTGATGTCTGGGATGTGTGGTCCAGAGGCAGGAAGGGAGCCCTCCAGGCCCTGGGCAAGGCTGAGTGCAGGGGCTGTGGCTGCCGGCTGGTTTGGGGCAGGAGGGGGGCACCGGGGAAGCACCCAGTGAGGCCAGGCCGTCTTACCCCACTCTCTCCCCATCATACCTCCAGCCACACCCCAGGCAGCAACCTCTTCAAACCCTTTAGTTAGAGAATCACAGAATCAATTAGGTTGGGGAAGACCTCTGAGATCATCCCATCCCAACCTATGACTGAACACCACCACGACAACTACAGCACGGCACTAAGTGCCACCTACAGTTTTTCCTTAAACACCTCCAGGGACCCTGACTCCACCACCTCCCTGGGCAGTCCATTCCAATGTTAATCACCCTTTCTGAGAAGAAATTCCTCCTTATGTCCAACCTAAACCTCCCCTGGAACAGCTTAGATTATGTCTTCTTGTCCTGTTGCTGATTATCTGGGAGAAGAGGTTGACCCCCACCTGGCTACACCCTCCTTTCAGGGAGTTGTAGAGAGGGATAAGGTGCTCCCCGAGCCTCCTTTCCTCCAGACTAAACACCCCCAGCTCCCTCAGCTGCTCCTCACGGGACTTGTGCTCCAGACCCTTCCCCAGCTCCACCGCCCTTCTCTGGACACGCTCCAGCCCCTCAGTGTCTTCTACAAGACACTGTAAAAGTTTACAATTATTACAATTATTAAAATAGCTTGCAATTATTACAGCAATCGTTTACCATTTATTTACTTCATTGTACAAGTTT
>VZTD01005606.1:495522-540808 GCA_013397725.1 Rhagologus leucostigma | reverse complement strand
TTTTTTTTTTTTTTTTTTTTTACAAAATAATAACACAGGCTGCAGAAACATAAAATATAAACGACAGTCATACACAAAACAATACTCCGTACCCCCCGCTCGAGGGCCGGCACCCCCGGGGCGGTGCCGCGGTGACGCGGCGGGGGCGGGCGGCGGAAGCGGCGGAAGCGGCCGCGGTTGTCCCGGTAACCAACGCCGGGGCCTGCGGGGGCCATGGGCGAGCTGGGCCCGGACGAAGGCGCCGAGAACACGTACAGCCTGCGGCCCGGCCTCCAGCACCGGTGAGGCCCCTGGGGAGGGAGGGGAGGATGCGGGCCGGCGTGATGGGGGGCTTTGGATTGGGGCGGTTTGGCCCCGGAGATGAGGAAGCTGCGGTGAGAATGTCGGGGAGGGCGTCCCTGGGCATGAGGGGCTGGCGTGAGGTGGTGGGGGGTGTTGGGAATGGGGGCCCCCGAGAGTTTGGGGTTGGAGGGCACTGGGCTCCCATTTGACACCCACTCAAGTGGGGGATGCTGCTGGAGGGGCAATTTCCAGTGGGGCTGGTTTCACCCCTGTTCATAGGTGTTTGGCTTTTGGCAATATCTCCATTTTAGCAGGGCTTTTTTTTCCCCACGGCTTGTCATCTGTCATTTTTACCTAATACGTGAAAGCTACATTTGCCCAGGTGGGGTTGTATACGTTTCTAAAAATTGTGTGAACTTTCTGGGCTTTCTGTTGCCTTTTTTTTTTTTTTTCGCTATGATAGATTTAAGTCATCCACAGTAAAAGAATGCATCCATGCGATACTGAAGGAGAAGCTGGCCAATGTACAGTACATCCCAGAAGAAATGCCTGAGCTTACAAAGTCTTTATCAGAGACAATAAAAGACAGACTGAAAGGTAAGGAGGTTTGCTGGGGAAGTAATTTCTTTTCTTGCCATGTCCTCTCCCTTTTGACAAGATCCCTCTTTCTTTCTTTATTCTTGAAACTTATTCCTTCCCCGTTGACTGACTCGAGTCTACTGTTATGAAACAATCTGTCCTATATATGTACATTCCTTGCCTGCGGAACTGGAGACCTAATTCAAGCAGACAAGATTTGTTTTCGTATAGCGTGGCAGGTGTGTGATGCCAGCCTTGGAGGGGCTGCAGGGGGAAAGAAGCTGCATTAGAGAGAAGAAAGAAGTGATGCTTCATTGCTTCTTGCTTCCATAAAGAGAACCATTCCTGCTCTTTTTCTGCTGCGAGTTAGGTCAGAGCTGGAATCGCAGTGGAGATCAGAACAAGGCTCAGGGGGCACAGGGAAGGGGGAGAGAGGACAGTCAGCCAAGGAGGGGTGTGACTGCAGCCTTACAGTACTGGAAGAAGGTTGTGGTGCTGCAAATGATGCCCTCCAACATTTTTGAGTTCAAACAGAAAAGTGCAGGCACCAGCAGGTGTTTCCTGAGTTCCTTGCTGGAACAAGTACATGGATGTGTGTGCTGGCACGGACGCTTTTTTTCCCCTTCCTCCTGGGGACAGGCTGGTGCTCCATCTGCTGGGCTGGCCTGATGTGGTGGCACAGCCGTGCAGTCACCCTCAGCAGGAGCCGTGGATTTGTGCTTCTCCCAGAATTACACATCTGCTTTCAAGCCAGCAGCAGCTGTAGTCCCTGCATGTGTTGATGCTGAACTCATCTGCACAGGGCTTGGCTTCAGTAATGTGTAACCACAGTGGCAGCAGCCTGAAGCGAGGCTCGCCCGGGGTGGCCGCTCTATCGGCTGGCATCTCTGATAAGCACTGACATGGTGCATGTTAACAGAGCCAGCGTGCTGTGTTCAATCCTTCCGTGGAAACAGGGCGCTGGAGTCGTCCCACGACACTGTTTTGTTGAAGACAGGCATTGGGATCTATATTTGATTTTAAACATGCTTGTTCTGATTTGGCTTCTGGAACATTGCCATGGCCTGATTGGATCTGGCCTGTGCCCCAGAGGTACTTCTTTACTATCGTGAAACAATAGCACATCTCTGCAGACACATAACACAGCTATTATGTGGCCTTTTATCCCACTCAGAAGCAAAGGAAACACCTGTGTGGCAGAAGAATCTCACAGTGCCTTTGCATCAAAACAGTTCTAAAATAAGACAGTTTTTTTCAAATTGCATTTTGTCCACCAGCAGCCTTATTTATGTTCTTTCCATGTGGTCAGTTCTTGAAAGTTGTCAAAGCAGAATGCTGACATACAGTGTGGCTGCTCAGGGGTGTCTTGTGCCTTAGATGTACCTTTTGATGGATGCCAACTACCCTGTTCACTCTTCAAATCCAATAAAACCATGGTAACTCCACAGTAGGAGAATGAAGCCTTGCAAGGCAGTCTGTCCAGCTGGCTACTTGCATAGGCTAGTACAGGCCGCTTGCTTTGTAGCCAGAAATCTTTAGCTTTCAGGGTCGTGTTTTGGGCTCATATTTTTAAAAAAGTTATTGCTGTCACTATTATTTTTTTCTCTCTCCAGAGGAGGGATTTGACAGGTACAAGATGGTGGTGCAGGTTGTCATTGGAGAGCAGAGAGGAGAAGGAGTGAAGTAAGTTTTGCATCTTCTAACTGTATTTCTATCACATTGTTTGGGTTTGGGTGTGTTTTTTTCCTTTGGAAGCTGCTTCTAACTTCCCTAGCTACAAAGATCTGACTGCAGATGATAAAGTGTAAATCACTTTCTTTTCTCTTTTCGTGGCAACTTGAAGGCTTAGGTTTTGGCTGATTGAATTAGCCAGTGATAATTGGCTCTGTGGTGGTTCTTAGCAAGCTGAAATACTGAAGAGCATTTGTGAGGAGTGTTGCAGAAGCATTTTATGTTGTATTTATGGTGAATTAGGGTACACCCCACATCCATTCACAAGGCCCTGCTGGAGCACAAAAGCCGTGGTAGCTCACTTCTGTCTAAGGCCAGAAAGCTTCCATAAGCAGTTCATTTACATTTTTCAGAAGTTTCCGTTTCTATAATCCCCCTGCAATACTGTCATGGGAACCAAGCCTAGATTCCCATGTGGGTGCTGAGCACTTGCAGTCAGCTCCAGATGCCTGCAGTCAGACAAAAGAATTCCTCTTGGCTGCAATAGTGGGCTGTAGCTTTCCATTACTAGTGGGTAGGGAGAAGACAAGAGGGAACAGCTCGCAAGGTTTATGTGCTTGTCTGCTGGGCTTATCTTTATTATTGTGCCTGGTACTCCAGCAGAAGATAAGTGCAGCAGAGCTGTAATCAGATCTGCTGCCTCCCTGTTCTGGAGGTCAGAGAGGAATATCTGTACCTGCTGCTCAGGCTTGTGTCAGGAATGTCCATCTGCAGGCAGACTGCTCCAGAAGCACCGTACCAGGGTGAACAGTTCAGTGTTCAGGTGGTCTGATCAGAAATGTGAAGTCCAGCAACACAGGCTGACAGAGAAATTGGGGAAGTTTCCCAGTTTGCAACAGACAGGAGGCAAGCTTTAACGATCACTGACATCCTTAATGCAAAATACAGGTAGCCAGGGTATTCCAGAGGCAAAGTGGAATACTGCACTGGAAAAAAAAGGCAGGATAACCCTGAGGGCTAAGGTAACAGAAGGATGAAATTCAACCATCTTAGTACAGTCAGTCATACATGGAGGGAGTGTGCCGCAAAAGGATTCCCATCAGCTGAGACTGACTGGGGCAGGCAGGGAGTGGGATTCTTGCAGCAGAGAAAGAGGAGCGTCAGTGCCCTTAGACAAGGCAGCAGCAAGGTCTCTTTTGTAATACCCTGTATGGTCTGGTTGGTTGTCCTCAGGATAGGGCTTGGGTGTAGAAGTCCATCAGGATGGTCAGGGATCAGAGGGTACAGATACGAGAAGACTAGAAGAGGTCATGGTCTCGTAGCATGGAATCTGCCAAGGAATACGATAGCTGCCTATAAATAAGTTGGGAGTATGTACCATGAGGGTGCAGGAGGTGAAGGACAAGAACAAATAAGCTAAATTAGCCACTGATATGCATAGGCCAGAAGTCAAAGATTCTTAAGCACCATAGCAATGAGGTTTCAAGCCATGCTGCACAGTGAAGGTGGCAGGGTTGAGAGCTGATGAGTTTGAAGGTGGAGCACATACAGAGCAGATTACAGCATGTGGTAGAATTCTGCAGTAGAGAACAAGGCTTGGGATTCAGGAGCACATTTCCCAATTCCATTACCTTTAAAGCAAGCTCAGTGTGTTTTTCAAGGGAAGTATCTGTGATCACTTAGGTCATTACACGTGAACTCTGGGTAATGTCTGTGTCTGTCTCCTTTGTCTAGCATGGCCGCACGATGTTTCTGGGATGCTGACACGGACAGCTGTGCTCACGACGTGTTCATGAACGTAAGTATGGGCTGGATTCCCATGGGAAGTGCAAGGCTACTTGCTTTTGTATGAGAGGCAGAGGGACCTTAAATATGGAGCAGAAAAGAAACAACTACTAGAAGGAAGGAATCAAGATTATTGGAACAGCCTGATTTACATCCTCATTCACAAAACATAAATATAATATCCAATGTAGTAAAAGTTCTCTGCTGAGTAGGTCACACAGTACTGTACAAAAGTCATTGTAGTCACACCATTTTACTGGTGGGGAGAGGAAGCACAAGAGACAAAGTCTTTTCTTACATACTTTGCTGAACTTCAGTCATGGAGCATGGCTGAAATCCAGGACTGAGCCGAAGTCAAGGTTTTATTCATTATTATCTTATTTTATTTTATTTTAACTGACACCTAGACACCTGTGGGTGTGTGGATGGAGGAAATTGAGGCACTTCTGGGATTCAGATGCACTGACCTGGGTTACACCACACATGAGATGAATAAGAAACTTAAATAAATGACAGAAAATTGCAATATATTACCATACAGTTATGCTCTGGTCTAAATGTTCCCTGAGGTTTGCCTGTTCCACTGGACTAGCAAAAAGCTTGCCTTGACTAACACAGAGCCTTTCTCTGTTTTCCCCAGGACAGCCTGTTTTGTGTGGTGGCTGCATTTGGCTGCTTCTACTATTGAAGGTGACAAACATTGCACAGAAGGACAGACGTGGGGGAGAATGCTTTGGAGTACTTTTTATTTAAGTGCGCAAAAGCATCATGTTCTTCCTTTAGTACTTAACAAAATTAACAGCTCTACAAAGCACGTCCTACGCCTGTTCTACACACTACAACATTCCTTCTTCCTTGTGGATATTGATATAGCTTTAAGCACAATAGTATTATTATTATTATTATTATGTCCTTTATTTAAATGACCCTTTGTTTTTTATATAGTGTTGGTTTTGTCCTAAAAGTGTATTGCCAATAACCGTTGCTTCTAAGGCAAACTCAACTTCTGTCTTGAAAGGGTTCTGTTACTTTTATTTTTATTTTTATGAAATTAATGAAATATTTCTAAGAAAAAAACATAATAAATCTATGTATTTAATAGTTCTTCTCCTGTGGCATTTTCTTCCATTCTACAAGATGCACTAGCCTGGATGGCTTGTCTGCATTTCTCAGGTGAGCATTTTGACGATTCTTTGTAAATTAAGCCATAAAGCTGATCTCTGATTCTGGTTATCCAGATTTGTTCCTATGACTCCCACAACAACTGGGCTATGAATCCCAGCCGTGTCACATGAGATGGTATTAATTGATGGAAAGTCAATTAAGGTATTTAGGACATTAGGTCAGGCCAGCAGCTCACACACCCCATGACTGCCAGAACTTCTCCATGCAGTAACTGTTCGGTGGTTTGGTGCAATTTGGCACCCGTGAATGCTGTGAGTGATCATTGCTCCTCACCCTCTTCAGCAGGTACTGCAGAGCTTTCTCAATCTCTCTGTAATTGTTATGGAATATGAGGGTGGATGTTTGGAGACCAACTTTGCTAGGTTTCCAGCCTCAGAAAGGCTGCAGTAGGTCTGCAAAAGAGTGCTAAAGCTTCTCATCTCCCCAAAAGTTAGAGGACCAGGTTGGTTCCTGAGAGAGTGGGTGCCACCAGAGTACATCTTGGGGTGCCCATCAGAAGACAAGATGAGTTGCTCTGTGGTGGTGCATGTTCTCTCTCTCTGCTAACAGAGCAAGCACAGCTGAACCATTCCAGTGGCATGAATGGGTTTTAGAGTGCTGAAGCAGGGTGAGACAAACCCTAAATCCCACCCTCACTAACTTAGGGCAGAACACACCCTCCCCATGCAGCTCTTGGAAACCGGGGAAGTAAAAAATTACAATGCATCTTCTAGAATCCCTCTTTCAGCCACAATGCTGGAGGCAGCACACCGCTGGTTCTCTATTATATTAGTTTTAAATATTTCAATTGTGAGTTTTCCTCTCCTTTTCCTCTGGTAGTAAATAGAGGGTGACTTTTCTGATTGCTTTGCTCTTCCCTGTGGCTGTCACACGTTAAGGGACCTGCAGAGAAATGCGACAGTGCTGCTCAGTTTGTGCACGACCTGAGAGTGTGACTTTCGGGGAACAGCAAAACCCTCCACCCAACAACATTTTTCCAGGAGATGGTACATACGACCTCAGACTCGTTTTGATGCTTTTATAAAGTCATGGCTATTAAATCACAATGTTTCACCTTGCATTTGCTCCATTTTGGAGGGGTTTAATGGCTTCTTCACAAAGGCGTTGTACAAAGTAGGTGAGCAGGTTTGAGTCTGTAATCACTCAGCCTCACCCTTGGCTGTGGCATGGGTCAGGTAAGGGATGCTGTATTTTCCCTGGAGAAAAATCTAGCCACTGCTGAGGCACGGAACGTCGGTGCAGACATCCAGGGTAGCTCCCTCCTTCCAGAACCTTCAGAATTTACACTGGATGCATCCATACACTGGCCAGACTGAGAAAAGACTTCATCACAGTCTCCCCTCCTCACGAGGGGAAGCAGAGGGGCAGACACTGATCTCTCCTCTGTGGTGACCAGTGACAGGACCCAAGGGAATGGCCTGAAGTTGTGTCGGGGGAGTTTAGGTTGGATACCAGGAAAAGGTTCTTTCCCCAGAGGGTGTTTGGGCAGTGGATCAGGCTCCCCAGGGAAGCGGTTATCGCACCAAGCCTGGCAGAGCTCAAAAAGCGTTCGGATAAGGCTCTCAAGCACTTGGTGTGACTCTTGGGGATGGTGCTGTGCAGGGCCAGGAGCTGGACTTGGATGATCTCTGCGGATCGCTTTCAGCTCAGGATATTGGGTGATCTGAACAGCCGCGGGGCAGGACCGTGGCGAGCCGGAACGGAGGTTCCAGGCGCGGTTTCCCGCGACGCGGCTTCCCCGTGGCGGGCCGGTCCCTTCCCGTGGTTCCGGGCGGACACGCAGCGGCTCCGCCCGCGCCCCGTTGNCTGGTAGGGGGGCGTCCGGCGGGAGCGGGGGGCTGTCACAGAGGGGGCTGTGTGTGCAGGGGACAGGGAGCGGAGCGGTGCCTGTCACGGGACCGGCGGCTGTTGGGTGGGTTTAGGTTGGCGGCACATGAGGGCACCGCACGTTGCCCCTGCGGAGCCGGGCAGGGATCCCTTCCCGGCGTGGTGGCCGTGGCACAGGCGGGGGGCGTCGGGAGGTGCTGACCGGTCCGGACGTGGAGCACTGGTTTTGGGCAAGAGGGCAGTGGCTAATGGGGTGGTCGTGATGCGCTGCGCCCTCTTTTTGGGGGCTTGGGCAGAGACCAGGGCTCGGGCATGATCCTCCGAGATGGCAGGACTGGCAGCTGAGAGGAGACAGCGGCAGATCAGTGGGAAACTTTTCTAGTGCACCCTCAGGGCCTGGAGCGTGGGGGCTACGGGGGACATCCCCCCACCCAGGAGACACAGTCAAGGCCTAGGGAGGACAGTGAGGAGGTGGCCCTGGCTGCGGCGAAGGAAGGTGTGACCCAGCTGCTGCGTAGGCACACATCCTCTCTAACCCGCTTTTTGTGTCCACCGAAGTCCTGGCTGCACTGATTAATGGTTTTGTAATTGGACTTAAAGTCCTCAGGAATTCTGAGAGCTGTGATGCTCCTCTGTTGTCCTCACTCGCTGTGGAGGGAGGTGCAGGATGCTGCAGGTGGCCTTCCCTCTGTCCCCACCCTGTGCTGCTGCAGTACCAGGACCCTGGCAAAGGTTGGGGTGGTCAGAAACAGGTAATGCTGGGTTTCCATTTGCAGAATCCCGTGGTCTGAGGACAGCCACTGTATTTGGTTTTGCAATTCAGATGACAAATACCTCTGCATTATTTCCCGAAGAAATTTGCTGTATATACAGAATTATTAAAATTCCTGATTTTGAAGTTTCTCACTGCAAGGTCTGCATTGTAACTCTCTTGAAATCACGGTACCAAGAGCCACAAACAGTAACTGTTGCAGTAAGGAATTGGTATTGGTGTGTAAACCTACTAAAGGAGGCTTACACCTCCAGTCTCAGAAAGCTCTGTTGTTAATCCGTAAAAACAAAACGATGCAGAAGGCGGGTCAGAATGACCACCTATTCTCATACTTTATTGTCCCTGACAGTATCTTTTCTGGTATTCTGCATAAACCCTGTTTCTGCTGCTTCACTCATCCAGTGGAGGCTGTCGCATGTTGGGACACTCAGTGCCTGGAGGTTATGGTATACCAGAAGGGCTGTGAATTCACAGAGAAGGCCTTGACAGGATTCTCTTTTTTATGTGTGTATTACATAGCAACACTGTCTAGGTGACCACGCTGAACTGTTTTCAGTTGTGGTTAGGCAGAATTATCTTAAGCCATTTGGGACTTTGTTGGTGAGAAGCAGCATCTTTCCATCGATTGCAGGACATGGGTACCAGAGCTTCTGCCTGCTCAGGCTCTGCTTGAGAAAATGTTACCAGCCTGCCTGGACCAGTAGGGGATGCAAGGCCTGGGGAGTTGTTTCAGCAGGTACAGCAAAGGTGTGGATGCTGCTGGACCAGTGTGTGGCACTGGCTGAACTGGAACCCCTTTTATATGTTCGTGTGGCTTTTAACAGACTGCGGGACAGCTGCTTTTGTTGATCTTGATCCAAAGTAGCTGAAGCAGTCTGTGTCTTACAAGTGGACAGGACTGTGCCAGATCCTGCAGTAACCTTTATAAGGGGCACAAGGGCTTAGACCATCCAGCTAGAGAAGATGCTGACTGTGGGGAGCGTCACAGTCTGTCTGGAGGTGAGCAGGCTGGGTCGTAGCCAGCAGCACTCTGTTTCCAGGCAGATGCTCTGAGTCTGGAGACTGGAACAGAGCTGGGCCTGGCAAGCCTGGGCTGGGCATGAAGTTTCTTTGGAGATGGGGCAAGTTTTTTAAGCACTGATAGAAGAGAGATCCATGATGAGTCTTCTGTCGTTAACCTCTCCCAGGTCTCTGTGTCTCCACAGATCTCCACAGGGATACACACCAGTAAGGTTAATTGGAGACTGGGGGTTGCAGGTGAGGGAGAACAGGGGAAAAGGATTCTCTTCGATCTATGGTCAAGGAATGCAGAGGAATGTAGGGTCTCTTTGGTACTTTACAGCCTGGCAAGGGACTTATCTGAAGTGACAGGACTTCTTCCTTTTCCCTGAGGCTCTTGCTTACATGCTGTCCATGTGTCAAGGCAATTCTCTGCAGACAGCTGGCAGAGTGCAAAGTTTAGCCGTATTGCCTGCAGATGAGTCAGCAGAAGAGAAGTATCTTGTTCCTGTAAAGTGCAATGATCTTGTAGGCAAAGCAGCACATGACAGTCACATCTGACTGTGCCAACGCCTCCCAAGTTCAGAGGGACGATAGGACAGCCTTGGAGCAGGCGGTGTCACCCAGGAAGCTGTGGGTGTCCCAGGGCTTCGCTGGTCCAGCTGCCCGTCTTGTGCTTTGGGTCCCTGGTGGGAATTGCAGCAGCCTTGGGCTGGAGCATTTACTGAGTTGTTGCAGAGTGCTGTTCGTAGCAGCATTTATTTGCTTCACAGGTAAATCTGCAAGTGAAAAGCAACAGAAGTGGCAGAAGAAATCCTGCTGCTGATGTAGGTTTGCAGTTAATATTCTCCAAGAAGTTCTTCAGGACATCAAAAGGCAGATGGGCCAGGTCCTCATGCCATCAGTGTGCTTAGGGTGCAGAAAGATCTGACCTGCTTCTCCGGTGTAGTGTGAGGCTGGAGTTCTCTGACACCACCGAGACTAAAAAACATCAGCACTCTCCATGAAGATGCAGACAGTGAGATAAGGCTTTGGCTAAGCAGGAAGATTTGCTGTGCCTATTCTGACCTTTTCTACCTGCCAGAGGTGTTAACTTTGGTGTTGTGGTTAAATTCCAGCTCTGATGATGGTGTAGTTAACTGACACTAAGGGAGAAGTTTAAAATTCCTTTCCTGCCTATATATTTTTTTTTTCCTTTCTAGAAATCAGTGCTTGTCCTTTTTCCCCTCACAGAAGTGGCTGTGTTTCAGTGGGATTCAGTGATTCCCTGGCAGGGAAAGCAGCTCTTTCCCCATCTGGCAGTCAACTGCTCCTTGCAGAGCCCATGCAGGTCTCTCTTTCTCTCGGTGAGTTAGCTGGCAGGTGATGCAAGGCCCTTCTTTGATACAGTATGCACCAAAGAAATAAGTTTCAGAAGAAAAGCCCTGGGTGTCTTATAAAGTGGTGCAGAGACTGTGATTTGCCCATGGCTTTTCCAAACGGGGCACTTCTGGCTTTGCTCCTTGCGAGCAGTTTCTTGTATTCAGCCATGAACTCAATAATGCAGGAGGATGACACCTTAAAATAGAACAATGTTAATATTTTACAGCAAAGCTCTTTCTTCTGGTTATGCTTGGTTTCTATCTTGGAGTGTTCAGAATGAGCTTTGAGAGTTATCTGCTCTTTCCTCTTCCCCATCTGCTGCAAATGTAATTAATTTTACAACAGGCAGTGTTTTATGCATTTGGGGAAGCAAAGCCGTGTCCTCATGTGTTAAGCTCAGCTACAGATGCTGGATCCCACTGTTGATAAGTAATTGTTTGGGATGCTATTTTAGTCACTTGGGTCAAAGTGAAGCATTCTAAGATCAGTAGGTTTGTCACAGTAAGGTGTGGTGTGTTCCCAGTTTTTTATGAAGACAAGTTTGGTGATGGGAGGACTTCCCAGAAATGCACTAGCCACAGGATAGAGGTTTTAAAGTTCCAAATAGTGGTAAAATTATTGTTTCATTTCTGCATTAATTTGAGTAATTAACAGAGCTGTGTCATTCATGAGGTGCCCAGCCCAGCTGTGCAGACACTGCAGAGGCTACTTCAGCAACATCTAACCTGTAAGGTCAGAGCAGATGGAGCATATTTATCCCACCCTTGAAGCTGGTTTCTCACTTGGTACATCGGGTAGAGCTGCTGCTCTGTGGCTGATGCTGTCTCACCACTGCTGCTGATTTAACGCACAGCGAATACTAGAATCCCTCAAGTTGGAATCCTTTAGCTTAAGTTGTTGTTTGCCATCGTTTAACTATGTACACTCTGAGAAATGGAAACCTTAGGGTGGAGGAGAGCGGAGGGTTGGGTGTGGGAGGAGCTGGAAGAAGCTGTTGGAGTTTTCTCCTGAGTTGGGACAGTGCTGCCTGTGCTGTAACCTGCTGTTCTGTGGCTGGCCATGAGATCTGCACCCAGCAGAGACTGTACTTGTGTGCAGAGAAGTGTGGTTGCTCTGATGGGCCAGGCTGACGTGGGAAGAGCTTCACCTGTGTGTGGGGCTGCTTCAGCACCAAAGCCTCTGCTTTTGATGTTTTGCTGGGCAGTGGTTCAGAATGTCTGCATTCAGCACATTAACAAACCTTTTAATTCTCTCCTAAGGGAAGGAAAGCAAGTGGTCAGAGACCAACAGGTGACTTGAAGCACAGTGTAATTATTTTAACCAAATAACAAGAAAATCGGCTGCTGTTTCCCCTCATTGTTTCAATGAATTCTGAGGTTACTTGAACCAGAGACAGATGTTTGCTACTTTTTGTGAACTTCATGGTTTCTGTTAGGGCCACAGTGGTAAATGACTGATGCAGAGTGTGCTTGCAAGATGACACCTTGCAAAATGTAAGGATGACTTGTGTTATACCCTGTGTTTTCACAGAGGCTCTCTGGACGCTGCTGCATTTATGGCACGGATCTTGCCTGAAAGTTAAATGTTTGCTTAAATGTTTGCAGACTTGGGGCTCAGGGTTGCAAACTCTTTTTGCCTGAGGTTGTGTTCGCACCCTCCCATATGTTTGGTCTCAGGAAATAGTAAATTAATTACTGGAATGGGAGAAACGGCAAGCTTGACTCACAGGCATTATGGAGTGAGTGCTGGATGGGTCATGCAGTTCTGAAATGTCCTTGTGGCTGCTCTTCACTGTCACTTTTCTCCACAATATTTTTTTGGCTCCCTACTGAGCTAAGATTCTCTTTTCTTGTTCTTAGTGCATTGTGGTAGGTCTAGCAGGGCAGCCAGGGATACGTATATGTATGTAGCACCAAACGAGTTCAACTGTGTCTGACCCTAAAACTGTCCATAAGGTATCATCATGCTGGTGCTCAGTGGGGAGGGAGAGATATTTGCATGTCGTTAAACTTGTTACTTTGGAGCGTTCCTTAACCTCGAGTCATGTGTGCTTGAGTAAGTCCGACCATTAAATCTGCCAGTTATCAGCTCTTTCACAAAGCACACCCTTCTCGGCTGCCAAACAGCAGAGCTTTGCCAGTGGCCCTTAGTGAGGACAGACCCAGGTCATCCTAAGTAGAACACTCAGCAGAGCCCCTCTGCTGAGGAAAAAGGTGGTATTCAGAGCGGCATCTGCTCTTTGTCACACCTTGCACTTGCCCCACCTAACATTCCAGCACACCCACTGCATGTGGGTGGGGAGATGTTTTAAATTCCACACCATTCTTGTTATTAGGGAATTGAGGCACGCACTTAAGGATCGTTCCTGGGTGGAGGGGTCATGCTGCTCTCGGGAACAGCAGGCCAGAATTGCCATGCGCTGCGCTGGAGAGGTGCACACTTCATGTCAACAAGAGAGATAATGCTGCTTCTTAGTTTTTGCAAATCTAGCACCCATTTCTAACTCCTGCAGCAGCCGAAAAGGGAATATTCGCTGCCATGCCTTCCTGTAAATCCCTATTTTTGCTTCAGCTGTGTGAAGCTGGAGTTAATAACACTCCAGACCCTTCTGGAAAGGTAGAGTGACTCCAGCTTAAAAGCACAGATAACTTCCTTCCTTATAACTGTCACAATTTCTGTCCCAAATTGGTGGTATGTCTGTCTGTTCATCACAGAAGCAGTTCAGCTGAACCACCACTAATTGCAAACTGGTACATAAAGTGCCACAAGTAAGTGTGGCCTAATGTGGTGTCAGCAGCTGCTTCCCCATCTGCTGAGTCACCACTGCGGTGGGGACAAGGGACAAGAGGGGAACATGGTGGCAGCCATCCCAAGGTGGGCCGTCCTGGGCACTGGGGAGCTGCAGCTTGGTCTTAGACAAACGACAGAGCAAACAGCAAGCCAGCTACTCATTTAAGTTATGAGCCTTTCCCTCACCCTTGTCCTTCTGCATAGACCTGCTCCTTCCTCTCTTCGGAACTTTACAGGGATGCAGCACACCCACCAGCTGCCCAGGGAGAGTGTAAATGGTAAAGAATCCAAATGAGAGCTGAGGAGGGCTGAATGTGGACTGGGCATGCCGTAATCCTTAGGTTGCCTTTCAGATGTGAAAATAGCGTAATTAAGCTCGTAGTAATGATTTATAATTTGCATGGCAACCCTTGTTTCAGTGTCTCTCCAGCCGGCTGACTGCTGCACGCTTCTCTCTGCAGAACAGCTCTGAGTTGCATTAAATGATTCAGTATTCCCACCAGGCACTGTTTGTCAAGCCTTGGCAGCTGATGCCGAATACAACTGGCTAAGCCCCTTGTGAGGTGGCTGTGTCTTTGCACTGACCTTCTGTGCACTGTGCCTGCTGTTGACTGATTCTGCTTTGGAAGAACTGAGAAATATCTCTTTTCTTTTTTTTTCTTTTTTCCCTCTCCTTCATTTTGTTCCAGTTCTTACTGGACGTGCTTGGCAAGATGGAGCCGCCGACCTCCTCCAGGCTGAATTCCCGAAAGAGAAGAAAAGATGGATCAGGCCCTAATGGGGCAACAGAGCTGGATGGAATCCCTCCAAAAATGTCCCGACGCTCACTTGTAAGTAAGCAGAGATAAGAATTTTGGGAGCCTGTGAGATGAGGACACTGAGCTGTAACAGCAAAAAGATACAGGTGGTGGTTTGTCTGTGGACAGAGAAAACAAGTGGAGGCAGGGGAGAAGAAGCAAATGACGGTAGCTCTCCTTCTTGCAAATCCAGTTTGGAATCTTCCTTTGTTCATACTAATAACATACTTACAACGTGGGCTTAAATTAGGTCTGAGGCAAGCATCGCTAAGCTGCTTTTGTGGTGTGTCCGGCTTGTCACTTAAGCTGAGCCAAACAGGCATGTATTTAGATAGCCAGAAGATGCTGGGAGAAGTAGCAGGCGTTTCTCACAGGTGGGTTTTAAGTGACCCAGTGAGAGGGAGAAATACTCCAAAGAAGCACATAACAACTCATGGAACTGCAGGAGACTGAAGCCTGTAAGCACCTGCAGAAGTAATCTGTTGAATTCGCGCTCTGACGCACGGGAAGATCACTGTTCATTTGATTCTCTTGGTCTGGAGAGAGACTGCATTTATGTTGCTGGTACTTTGGGAGTGTCCAGAAAAAAACCCACAACAACCAACCAAAAAGTTTTCTTTTCTAGATCAACCCTGGGACAGCTTTAACTAGCTAAAGCCAGTGGGATCTCTTTTGAAGGGGGTCTGATCCAGTTAATGCTAATGTAAAGGGTTGTCTTTAACTTGTCCTTGCCACAATATTGCGACGATTGGCTTTTTATAGTTCTCCTCTGCCCTCTTCCTGAGGCTGTTCTGTGCATCACGTGTGCTCTGGTTGTTCTTTCCTTATCTCTGTCAAAAGCCAGCTACCATCCCTGCCACGTCATACCAGGGTCATGGTCCTTGGCAAAATGCCGTGATGTGTTGCAGCTCTCCTCCTCGATGACAACGTTTTGCTCTTCAGGAGGGCTTCAGCCCTGTCCCAGAGCACTGACAGTGGTAATGAAGTAAGAGCAGCACCAGCAGTGAGAACTGGGGAGGCAGGCACTGGGGATGGAGGCTTGAGCTGTTGTGTGACTTATCCCACAGAACCTGTATGTCCTTGACTGTTGCCAAAACCCACCCTGTCCTTCTTAAAAATCCAATGTATTTCAGTAAGGAAAGAGAAGTGTGCAGGTTATTTATTATTCCATGAGAGTCACTTGCTCTTCAAGTTGCTGTCTGCCCTGTGTTAGAAATAAAGCATCTGCAAACAGCAAGAGACATGTAATATATAGCCACTTTTAAGCTTCCTGCCTATTTTTTAGCCACAGGCCAAACACAGTTCTCCTGGTGAAAGATTTCTTTTTTTCTTCCTTTTGCAAAAGTTTTATTTATTATAGCAAGAGTAATAGTGTTGCCTAGCTGTAAGATTACCTTGAAGCCTTTCCCACTCCCAACTAAGCAGCTGTTGGCAGAATGTTCTCCTGAAGCAGCAGGGCTCAGCAGCAGATGGTGGTGACGAACCTGCATAAGCCTGTGGTATTGTGCACATTAAGCTGAGTTTTGACCCTCACTGGCCCTGCAGGGGAAGGGCAAGACTGGCAGGACCTTTTGAGGACATTTCTCTGTGTTCCTCTGATAATTTTGATAGGGTTTTTCTGTGCTTTTATTCCTAACTTCATATCAGATATGTGCCAACTAAACTGCCAAGAATGTGGTTTTACATGGCAGTCCTAGACTTAATGGCAGTGATGAGAGACCTGCAGGCCTTATCTGACAGTGAGGATCCTGGTAGAGGAGGTGCTGTGTGAAATGTGGAGCCCTCAGTAAGTTAAAGGAGATGTTCAGCACCAGCAGTTTGTTTGTATGTAGTGGTCAGTGGTTGTTTTCCTGTGCAATTCACTATAAGCACTCTAATAAGGAATGACACTGGCCGCAATAGCTGCCGTTTTTCTAGTGGCAGTGGTGCTGGGCACCATGGCA
The DNA here is from genome assembly GCA_013397725.1 of Rhagologus leucostigma. NCBI lineage: Eukaryota > Metazoa > Chordata > Aves > Passeriformes > Rhagologus > Rhagologus leucostigma. The sequence continues at coordinate 524,816 of VZTD01005606.1, read as the reverse complement.
GGATTCTGCACTGGGACAGGAAGCCAGAGAGGAAACTGTGAATTAGCCTTTTTTAGCTTGAGGTATTGTTGTAATGATTTGCAAGCTTGTTTCCTAGTGTTCTGCCTCAGGAACAAGATGTCCATTGCAGCCCTACACCTTCTAGCTAGAAGGAAATTGAGCTGTTTTGTTATGGGAAGGGCAGATGTTTCATTTCCATTCAGAGCAGACCAGAAATGATGCCTGGACTTCAGCTGTTGATTAAATGTGCTGCTGTGGTCAAGCTAGCAGGCTAGAGGGGTTTTCTTGCAGCAGTTGGAGTTACTTTGCCACAGATCAAAGTCAGTCTCTCACTTTTATGGCTCAGAAATGGTGATGACGCACATTCCTTGGGAGTTAGTGCTGTGGTTGGTATTGCTCCTCTGCTCGTTCATATACTCAAATCAAGGATCTGTTACAGTTTGTACATCACAGCACAAGCACTCAGGCACAGCAGAGTCTTGCCAGAGTGGGCACAGCTGGAGCTGTTGACGGTGAGGTTTGAAGCTTGCCTTATGCTGCTGTGAACTGCTGTTTGTCAAAAGTCTGAGTTTAGCTGCTGCAGTTCTGAGCCTCTGATTTTCTTGGTCCAGTATAACTACTGTCTTCTAAACTCTTCTTTTCTCTCTCTCTTCCTCTCTAAACTCAGGCTAATCACCCTGCAGGACTGTTTTGAGGTTTTACACTAATTAGTCTTTTGGTACACGTGTCTGAATTGTGCAGAGGCACAGTGAGTCACCCAGTGACTAGAACACTGCGATGGCAGTGCTGCCACTATGAACTGCCCTCACTTTTGCACTCTCACAGTGAAACTTCCCTGGCTGTTTAGGGACTGAGGGAACCAGCTCCATTCTCAGATGAAGTGGAGATCGACTACAGCAAGCCGTACATCAGAGTGACATATGAAGAAGCCGTGAGAGGGACCCCTTGTAAGTAAGAACACAGACTTGGAAGGGGGTTGTATAAATGTTGGGTTTAGGGGGTGTGGATATGATTGTGATATCTCTGAGACCAAACCAACCTTGTGTGTTGGACCAGGTTTACAGCCAATGACTAAGTGAGTACTTTGATGATTAGATAACTGTTCCCCTGTGCAACTGGGCCTGTCAATACACCTGAAATTTGAGTTTGGTTGTGTGAGGAGACTATTTGAAGCAAATAGATATTTGTTTAAAACTCTAGCTGAGCCACTGACAGCTGTAGAGCTGCACACTTTCTGTACTACTTTGTCTGAGGTAGCTTAAAGTAAAGCACTTTAAAAGTCAGTTTTTCTGAAACTTGAAACAGGCAAGTAAAACCAATTTATATCTTTGTCAAGAATGTTCCATTCCAGCCTGGATTTGAATTAAAGTCACTGTCATTAAACACCACAGGCCAGCCCCATAACAAGAATGTGTCCTTTTATTCTCTAAACCAGGCTGGGTGAAACACTGTTCTCTTTGCAAGTCCAAAGGGGAGGCAGAGACACCGCTGACTCCTGAAGGATGATTGCTCTCTCCTGCCAAATGGAGTGTGCAGACAGTGCTGTCTTACCTGGCCTCTCTGTTACGGCTACAGAGACAATAAAAATGCTGCACTTTTATCTACCTGACTGCTGCTGAGAGATGAGCCAGCTCAGATTGAGACCTGGCTGTGGTTTCCTGCCAGAGGTTCTGAAAATCCAGTGTATTTCACAGTCTGCATTAATTTCCCAGCTGAAACTCTCCAGAGTTTGTACAAAGCTCTCTGATTTCAACAGCGGTGGCTCTCCTGCCTGCCAAGACTAAGATACAGTGCACACTTCCTTGTTGCTGTTCAGGTTTGTGCTCAGGAACTGTTGCTGCTGCAGGTATGGAGGAAAGGGAAAGGTGTCCCAACCACTTTCCTGAATGTGAATGGACATTCATAAAGGTCTGCCAGGACCAGCCCTCTTCTGACATACAGAAAGCTTTTTCAGTCACAGATCTCCAAATCCTTGGCTCTTCAGAGCCTCCTGGCATCTTCAGATTGAGGTCTTACTACCACTAAAAAATGGTTGTAAGAGGCTGTCCTCAAACTGACTCCTCTGCTTAGCTTGAACTTAACAACCCTGACCTTCGCATCAGCTCCTCATCTTTCTGCCTCCCGAGCTGGTCTCTGGGTACCTCCAGGGCCCTGCCCAGACCCATGGGGTCTCAGCTTCCTGTTAGGTTTTCTGTCTGCCCTGTCTTCACTGCAGCTTTGGTGTGCCTCTGCTCACTGCTCCCCTGAGTCTGTCTGAACTGGCCTAAGAGAGCAGCAGGCTGTTCCCAAGTGTGTCACGTACAACTGTGGTTTTTGGTTACCAGCAGCAAGAGGACTGTGGTCCTGTGTGGTCCCAAGATCAGAAGCCTCCCACTACTACATGGCAGCGCTAGACTATCTCACTTTACCTCTGTGCTGACCTCAAAGAACTGAGCTACAATTTCCCCTGGCAGAGGTGGCCTGAGGGAAGTTTGGTTCCTCCTTATTTCCATTATTAGTAGTAGTAGTATTTTTATTTTTATTATCATCTATGGGTTTATCTGATAATGCCAGTGGTTCAGCAGAATTGTGTCTGCTTTTCTTTGAGTAGTCCAGTTTTTGAATAAAGCCATACACTGGATGGGTCTGGGGGAACTACTGATGCTAGTCCCTCAACCAGACTGGTGGCTGTGGCAGCAGGCTGCAGAGGGAGATGCTGTAAAGGTCTTGAGATGCCATCCCGGCAGGCAGGAGGAAATCAGGCACGTGTGAAACATTTGGGCCAGTTCCCCTCTGGTATCTCACTGCTGTGCAAAAAGTTAATTCTGCATTTGGATTTCCATAGAAGGGAAATGTTCAGGGTTTGCTTTTCCCTTGGTCTTCCTTCACCTTGTTTGGGTGATACATGGTAGACTTTCAGTCTATCTTTGAATGTGGTTGTATTTCAGCTCTGTGTTCAGCTGCATTTGTTTCCACATGGGAAGGCAGAGAGCCAGGCTTTTATCTTCACAGTTCTGTCCTGGCTATGATGCTGCATTCTGTAGCACCTCCATGACTTTCAGACGGTCCTCAAATGTGAGTATGAACAGCAGCTGCTTCTCCAGGAAAGCATATTCAGAGCTGTTTCTCTGTCCCTTTGGCACAGTGGATCGCCCTGTCAGAGTCTATGCCGATGGAATATTTGACTTGTTCCACTCTGGACATGCCCGGGCCTTGATGCAAGCGAAGAACCTCTTCCCAAACACATACCTCATTGTTGGAGGTAAGGAGTGACCTTGTTGACTTTGGCTGTTGCAGGAGTACAGTTTAGCTCTCTCTGTGGTTGTGCATACAGGGCTTTTGTCTTTGTGGCCTTGGTGGCTCTCACTGCAGACACTTGTCCCAAATGTTGCTGGAGTCTTACTACAAAACACTGACAGTTGGATATGTCTGCAGAAAGGTATCCTGTACCAAATGAGTGCTTAAGGAAAAGGTTCTTGATCGTGCTGTTCTAATTCGACCCCTCTATTCTGTGGCGGATACAGATGAGTTGCACGTCTGAGTATCAAAATATATTAGGGATAGTCGAGCATCTGACTCTTGAATGAGGCAGCTAAAGTATGAGTCCCTCCATGGCTGTTTTGTGTCATCTGTAATGCCCTGCAAGTCACTCCCCAGCTCCAGTTTCCTGCTGGAGATTGCTTAATGCCAAACAGATCCCACTGAGAGCATGGGGATCACAGTGGTTTCTTGGGCATGTGCCTGGACACATAGAAGTCAGTGAGGCCTTCCTTCTCCAAATATAAGTTCCCCATTTTATCTGTTAGGTCCTAAGTCTTTAGATGATGCCAGAAATATCCTGCTGAGTGCCTGAAGTGATCTAGCAGAAGTATTTCAGCCAGGCTCCTTCAAGAATATAACAGGAAAAAAGATACCCCTCTTCTGGCTGCTACAGTACATGGGCTTCTGTCCAGGCAGTGCCTCTGTGCTCATCCCTCCACCCACATTAAGGACACATCAGGCTGTGCATGTTGTCTGTCAGGAGCTGACCTCTGGTCAGGCTGCATAATGATGCTGAACTATGAGAACTGAAAATACCTTTAACTAGTTTTCTCAACCTCCAGTGTCTTCGTGAAGCAGAATGAAATTCTGACCCTGCCGTAGAATGATTATAACATCCTTGGGTGGTTTGTTTCCTTATCACAGTTTCACTCATTGCTGAGAGTATTTTTATAGTGGTATGTCTGCCCTTCTTGTGTGCTACAGTAGTATCTGGAAGGGGAAGGGAGGGAGGAGAGCTGGAAGAGTTGCTCCAACCTACAAACTGCCCTGAGCTTAGAAATCTTAAAGGCTGAAAGACATCCCCATGTACATAAACATTGTACAACAAACAGGAAAATAACTTCAGGTCGAACTATTAACATGTTTAAGTAGCAAGGAATGCACACGCTCTGTGCCTCTGGGAGACTGGTGAGGAGGAGGACAATGAACTGCTCCCCTTGCACCAGGACTGAGACAAGAGGCCGCAGCCCAAGAGAACATTAGCTTCAAGCAAGGAACAATCTCACCCACTCTTTATCATCTGTTTGTCTAGAACGTAAATACATCCAATACCAGTGAGACTGGTAATGTCTTGTTTACTTCAGAGTCTGATAATCAAATAGAACTCCTTTCTCAATATCTTACATTGCAGATTATGAAGAGTCGTTAATTAATTTCTCATAGAACATAATAATTAAACTAACTTGATTTCCTGTGAACTCCCCCTTTGCTTTAACATAACTTTCCAAGAACTAGACTGTGGTATGGCATTTTATGAAATCAGAAGTTTAGGCAGTGAGTTTTTCAGATTCCAAGCCTGAGACATCCGTTGCTTTTAAAGCAGATTTCTGCCCAGCAGGCCCCCAGGTGCTGTTTCGTATAGAAAAGTTGTCTTCTGTGTTGGCTAGTTTTCTTGATAAGTGTTGTAAGCTCTAGAGACCTTAAAGGCTTGGGGTATGGGTCCCCAACTTGGGCAGAAATTCCCTAAACAGCCTGCCCAGAACTGCTCAGGAGTTTAGTGCCCTGCAGCGCTCCCTGTTCTTGATGCTTTGTGGCTGGAAGAGCTGGGTTTGGAAGCACCAGTGCCAGCCTCTGTCAGCTGCTGGCATTGCCTGGTTCAGCACGGGTGTGGGCAAGGTCCTTTTACTGTAAGTCATTGGAGTAAGTGCCTCAGACTCAGTGTTCTCTGCCTGTTTCTCTCCCAGTCTGCAGTGATGAGCTGACCCACAACTTCAAGGGTTTCACGGTAATGAATGAAAACGAGCGCTACGATGCTGTGCAGCACTGTCGCTATGTGGACGAGGTGGTGAGAAATGCACCCTGGACCCTCACACCCGAGTTCCTGGCAGAGCACAGGGTAATTTGTGACATCTGATCTGTTTGGAATTTCGATTAGCCTCTCTCTGTTTACAGCAAGAATTCATCCTTGAGGGTGACCTCTGCCTGAGCAAACTATTTCTGCTGAAGCTCCTTAAATATAGAATGAACTGGGTTATGAGAATTGAGTGGGTTTCTTGGGAGTGTAGAAGCACTTGCTGAGCTGGCAGGTAATGTTAAAAAAAGGTAGAGGTTGTGACATAGTGAAAAAGCGTGAGAGGGTTCTCGCTGTTTCAGGAGAAGTTGGTGCTGGTTACAGATAGGTGTGAAATGCAGTAGGGAGAGGATTACATGGGTTGGAAGCGATTTCTGGGGGGTGTCTGGTCCAACTCCGTGCTTACAGCAGGAGCAGCTTAGATATACATCAGCTTCCTTGCCTCAGGAGACCAGACAAGCTGTCTTGAAAGCCTTCTATCAGTTGGTGAGATAAAGTGAAAGGAATCTCTAACATCTGTTGAACAGCTTTGGGAGGTGAAGGAGTCTCCAGGGGAGCTTGCTTAGTTTACCCTTGTTGCCATTAACAGACCGTTTCTCTGGAGCTTAAAGCAGCTGTGTCCTTATTCCCAGCCTTTTCTTTCTTCTCTGTCGTGTGCTTACAATTCACAGGCAATTGCCACTGAGAACTTGGGACTGCTCTGTGTTGTATTGTAAGAGAGGGAAGTGTCTTGCTGTTCTCTCTCACACCCCTGAGTGGAGGTGTTGAGCCGAAAGTTACCATCTTTGGACAGCAGCAGGAGACCTGCACATTCCAGATAAAATGTTCACTTGCTTTTTTTAATTTTCAGATCGACTTTGTTGCACATGATGACATCCCCTACTCTTCTGCTGGCAGTGATGATGTCTATAAGCATATAAAAGAAGCAGGTGGGTCCCCCTCAAATTTTCCAGGGCTTCCTGAGAAAGATCATCTGTAGTTTCTCCTCTACTTCTATAATGCAAGATTATGCCCCTCTGGGAGCAAGGTCTGCCCAGGAGGCTCTGGGGGCAGGAAGAAGCAGCTCTGGCCCTTGCTTCATAATACTAGGACTGTTCCATGTCCCAGCCCAAGCATGGGCCCAGCATTAATTCCTAATTTCAATCTAATTATTTTGATTGAATTAACAGCAACCTCTTGAAAACATGCTACAGTTTGGCTTAGGGATTCTCACAAATGGGGAGTCTCATGAACTTAGCAGAGAGGCACCTCTTGTTTGCTGTAAAATTCACTGGGCATGCAGCTTTTTAAGATCTGTCCAAACTCAGCCATCAGTGTTATATTTCCATCCATTAAATTGTAGGACCCCTTGTCCTGTCCTTGTCCCCACACTATTCTGTATACAGTGGATTATAATCAATATTTAAACCAGCTGAAGTGAAGAGCTTTTCATTGGAATACCTGGTATTTTGACAGGGTTTTAGCACGTTTTGGTTTTACTTAGGTGTCCCAGAAAGGATGACTCTGGTACATTTAAGGACAAAGTTGTGAGAATAGTTAGGAAGTGAGCTCTTGACTGGAGAGACTGTTTCCTAATAGAGGTGGCAGCAGCTTTTTGCCATGTGTCTTGCTCAAGCTGCCCTGTCTCCTGTTCCCCAACTTTAGGTATGTTTGCACCAACCCAGAGGACTGAGGGGATCTCCACGTCCGACATCATCACGCGCATCGTGCGGGACTACGATGTGTATGCCAGACGGAACCTGCAGCGGGGCTACACGGCCAAGGAGCTCAATGTCAGCTTCATAAATGTGAGTTGAAGTGGGTCTCACCTCACACTGCAGGAGCAGGGACTTGCAAAGTGTGAAGAGAGTCTCCTTTAGTGATAGCACAGTCCTGCCATGTGCCAGTAAAAGGCCTGTCCGCAGAGCTAAGCATTGGCACCAAACCAGTGTCCTTGGAGGAGAAATTAGACTTCTTCCACCCCTGAAATCGCCTCAGGGACCCACTCAGAAGAACTGGCAGTTTGCTAATACTGCTCTTTTGTCAGAAATGTCTTGGTGATGTCTCACCTATTGAAAGAGCTGGAGAGAGGGTGTGTGGCAAAATGTATGTTTTCTTGAATGAAGAGTGAGTTGTTCTTGACAGCAGCTGCTGTCTCATCTCTCTCCTCTTCCCCCAGCCACCTCCTTAGGGTAGAGTAATTTGTTAGGATAAAATCTGATGCTGTTTCCACTCTACTATTCCCTTCCTGGGGCTGCAGGAGCAGCAATGCTTGGGTAGGTCAGAAGGACACTGATCCTGTGCTGAGCAGCTCTAGCCCTCAGGAAGAATACATGGCAGAAGACATTTTTGATGTTGGAAGTAAAGTCGTAAACATTTTTTTTGTCACTCAGATTCTGTGCCTTTGAACAACAATGAAACAGGAGAGGTAATGGCTGCTTGGCCTCTCTTTGGCACATAACTCTGCCTCTGTTTAAAAACACCCAGCAGAACCGCTGGTGCTGTTGTGATATGCAGAGAGACCTACAGCAAGTCACTCGAATCTAATCTGCGTGCTGTATAAATATTTCCCTCTCCCATGCACTCCTATTAGATAGTGCTTATCTCTGGCTTTAGTCTTGCTTTGTGTACTGTGCCAGTGCCCGCCACAGAGCGTCTCACAGCCCCGCTGTGTCTGCCATGCAGTCTAGGGAAGAAGTGTCATGGAAGTGAAGGAGAAGTGTCACCAGACTAACGGAGATGCTGAGTCTCAAGCAGCAGTTCAGTGTGGTAACGCAGAGCAGAGGTGGTCGCCACTCAGATCTGGTGAACTGTATTCTGATCCACCACTCTCTGTGCAGGAGAAAAAATATCACCTCCAGGAACGCGTGGATAAGGTGAAAAAGAGGGTGAAGGATGTAGAGGAGAAGTCAAAGGAATTTGTCCAGAAAGTGGAAGAGAAGAGTATTGATCTCATTCAGAAGTGGGAAGAGAAGTCCCGGGAGTTCATCGGCAATTTCCTGGAGATGTTTGGCCCTGAAGGCGCATTGGTAAGGAGTTGCTCTGGGAAAAGGGGAAAGGGAATTTTGGAGACATCAACAGACATTGTAGGGCTTCTACAGAGTCTGCAGAGCAGCGGTTTGGCGTTTGTGCTCAGTGTGCTGCCAGTCTCCAGACAAGTTGTCCCAGGCTTGGGCAGCCTGTTTTCAGGGAGTACTCACCATTGCCAACGAGATAATGCCAGTTACATTGTAGAGTGAAAAGCTCCTCTGTCCCACGAGCTGGCCTGTATACTCCAGCTTGTGCCCTGCTGACCACTGAGCTGCCAAGAGGATGGTGGTCACTTTGTCATGGGCCTGAGTCTGAAGCTACTTGTTTAAGCCAGGCTTTCCTGCACTGCTGCATTAATATCTCAGGCATTTTATGTTATAAGTGCTTGAAAATGGATGGTGATTACACTGTGCAGTTCCCAAAGCCCAGAGTGATGCTGGGGCTTTTTCTGCTCTTGAATTGCACAAAGTACTGAAAGGACACAACTCAAAATGCTGCACAGGCTGTAAGTAGTGTCCATGTCCATGACTGTAAACCATGCTAACTGTCCTCCTGCTTCCATCGCCAGAAACACATGCTGAAGGAGGGCAAGGGCCGGATGCTGCAGGCCATCAGCCCAAAGCAGAGTCCCAGCAGCAGCCCCACGCACGACCGCTCCCCATCTCCCTCCTTCCGCTGGCCCTTTTCCACCAAGACTCCTCCTTCCTCACCTGCCAACCGCTCCAGGAACGAGTCTGCAGTCACCTATGACATCAGTGAGGATGAAGAGGATTAACCTACCTGCCAGGATTTGCTGCGGACCGCTAATCGCTGAATCCTAAGTCCAGACCCACTGGGGAACTCTAAATGAGCAAGAGAGCCATAGGAACAGGGCTGACAGTGAGCACAGGGCCTTGGAGGCACCCGTTGCTCTTAGCAAGGGCTGCTGCCTGGAAGCACATTCAAACTTCCTCTCCCTTCTTCTGCCCAAATCTCCTTTTTATTGTTTACGTTCTAGCGGTTTCCAGGGTGAAGATGGTTTTTATATTTTAAGAAAATATTAGTTAAAAGCGCAAAGAATAGCACTCAAGCGTGGCTTTTGTTTTGGTTTCTGTTTCCTTGTTAAACCTCCAGGCAAGAGGGAGAGTGGGAAGACCCATCTGTCTCTTCTTTCCTTCAGCTCCTCTGTCTTATGCCCCCACCCCCAGGCAGTATCTGTGCCGCTGCCAAACGAAAGACCCCTCAGTTCCTCGACCAGCATGACCTCAAGAGCACACACGAAGCAGTGGTGTAATGAGGCTTCTAGGAAATAGAGACATCCCCGCTGGGCTGGAGCCGATAGGAATCTATCCAGCAGCCTCTGTTTTGCTCACATGCCTCTTATCTGAGCTTCCCAGTGTGTCGCAGTGAGGACGTGCCGGGCAGGGGATACCAGCTTGGCACGCAGGAGTTACACCCGGGAAGGACTTGCAGCACTGTAGAGTGGCACACCCCGTAAAGTGCACAGCATTCACAGCTCCATAGAGAGGGGCTGCAGGGGAAAGGCCTTTCCAGCTAATCTTAACAAGACTGCTAAATCCTGAGCTAAAATTGAGCCCTCAGTTGCTGTTGGAGAGAAGAGAATGAATCTTTGCTTCAGGGCACTTGCTGTCGTGCATTTCCTTGGGTGTGTCAGAGCCCAGGTAGGAAATGAATGTGTGTACTGTTTTGAGAAGTTCCTTGTCCCAGTCTGTGGTGTGTTACACGTTTTAGTGTCTGTCCAAACGGCCCCTCAGCACTGTGCTCTGTGTGTGTTTGTCTGTGTTTCAGTTGCTGTGCTCTAGGGGCTGGAGGAATCCTTTACACTGGTGCCATGAAGTTGCTGCTGTAGGGGCAAAGCAGCCAGTTTGCTGCCCGTGTCAGTGTGTGCAGCTGGACAGATGAAGGGCACGTTTTACCCCAGTGCAGGGCCCCAGCCCCGTGTGACAGTTCGCTGGCTTGTGCAGTACATGCACAAATCCATGCCTGCTCACTCTGCTCTGTGGGGCAGGATGGAAGGAGCATCAGAGAGTGCCGCAGCTTTTTAAGGTTATTTAAACACGTAATGCTCGTTTGAGTCCATGCTCCAAGTTGTGCCTGCTGTTGTTTCTGTGATACACACTGAGCTTTGTGGCCTGTGGCTCTCCAAGGGGACTTGTCTTCCCCTGGGTGAGCAGAGCAGGTTGGTGCACCCTGTCCTGCAGCCAGCGCTGGAAGGACTGGCCTTGCTGTCGTGTAGCTGTGGAGCTTTTCTGCCAGCGTTTGCCTCTGATACCCACTGTGTCTGGGTGGAGCTGCTGGGCCTCATTGCCTGTGTCCTGCGGTGCTGGGACCAGAGGACAGCTCAGAGCCCAGTCAGAAATGCTGCAGGGAGGTCTCCAGAGCAAGATGTGAGGCTTGGGGAGCAGCATATGCAAGGAGGAAATTCATCAAGTGTTGCCACAAGCTCTGCACGCTGTGATGCTTCCAGGACACGTGATGGCCCTGTGGTAGGAACAGGCTGCAGCTTCTTTCCAGCTTTTATCTTGATGGTCCTTTTTCACGCTGCCCAAAGGGCTTGACAGAGGTTCTGTGCTTCTGTTGAGGCCAGAACTGGTACGGGAAAGGGTATTTTGGGGATCACTGATCTGCCACTTGGACCTCTTTCAGCAGGGATGTGTACAGCTGTGGGAGCATGGCTGGCTGCTGTGGATTTTAAGCTGTAAGGAGCAAGTAAGAGTCACTTGGTAGAAGACAGTTGTTAATCCCCTGGTTTATGAGTGGTAGAGCACTTACCTTGTATCACCCACATTGTCTCTTCCGTCCTCTTCCACACCTTCCCTTCCTCACCTTTCCCTCAGTGCGGATGTTGCGTTGCTTCCCTGAGCCAGATCACAAAGGCCAGGCTGCTTTAGAGCCTTACTACTGTTTTAAACACAAGTTATGCAACAGTGTTCTGTAAGTTTGGGTAACAGTGGTGTTTTGGATGGTGGCTTGTTCTGCAGAGAGCTTAACACACTTGGTCTCTCTGCAAAATCTGGGGTGGTTGTAAGAAGCCAGCCATGGCTTTACATGTAGCTTGGAATAACAGAGCTGTTTCTTGTAACCAATAATCCCTGCTTCCTCCTTGCACTGAAATTAAATTGGACACTGAAATCCAGTCTAGTCATTTTCTTTTCTTTGTTTTGTTTTCTCCTGAATTGCTGGACCAGTCTTCTCCAGCACTGTCATGTTTTATCAGGTATAGGATCTTCCAGCAAAACACGAGCCAAGTTCCCCAGGATCATCTTGTTACGCAGATACACCAAGTGCTGCTGCATCAGGGCTGTCCTGCACATCTCTAACCCATCCCTCACTCTTCAAAAGAAGCATCCAGAAGAGACATGCTTGAACTAAGCATGAAGTAAAAGCTGCAGTGGGAAAACAAAACTTTACTAGCAGGCAGTGACGAACGCTGTGGAGGTTGACACTGCTAAATCCAGAGGCATCTACGCAAGCGAGACAGCCCTGTCTCACCTCCTCTGTAGATCTGGGGTGTGAGCCCTTGGGAGAGGATTTTCTGATGGCAGAGAATAGCAGCAACAGGACAGAGCTGAGAGGTGCCAGAGATAGTGGTAGAAGCGAGAGCATTGGAGAGTGCTGCAGCTTTTTAACGTGATTTGCTCATTTGAAACCATGGTCTGAGTTGTGCCTCTGGTGTCTGTAATGAACACTTGGAGTCAAAAGATTACCCAGTGGTTTCTGCAAGTTGTCATTGCTCCTGATGTCCATCCCCTCTTTTAGAGCAGATACTGGTACTGGACCAAGGCTGGTCAAGGCAGCATTAACTAATTGCCAGTGTTACGAAGGTGCTTGAAGGCTCATTCCTTTGTGTGGCCCCTGACTGGCAGATGTGGATGCTCCCTCTGCTCTGAGGAGCAGCCAGTGCCATGGAGAACATGCCTCAAGGACAGCCCAGACCCATCCCGATGTCTTGGGAGAAATCACCATTGCCCTGAGCTTGCCTTGGCTGTGGGACCCCAGCCAACAGCACCCGGAGCTCAGTGTCACAGCTGGATGTTGGGCATCCTGTGACAGTCCCATGCCATGGCTGTGTTGGTCTGGGCTCCATCCTCCTCCCCCTGTATGGAGTCATCTCCCACCCAGCCTAGGCAGAGATAATATGAACTCAGTCACCAATGCAAGACTCAAGTAAAAATTTATCTTTACTCAGTGCTAGACAACAGCCTCCGGGCTGGAAGGAGCTCCATGGACCCCCTTGGCTTATGGCTTTTAGGTTTCAGACCCTTCCATTCTATCCCAAGATGCCCTTTCCCCTTCTGCCTCTTCTGCTGCCAGCAGCTCCCCAGGGCCAGGGGAGGAGGAGAAGGCTGTGCAGGGTAGACCAGCCCCTCGCCCCACTCTGCCCCTTGGCACCCCAGTTTCTCCTTCCTGCTCATGCCTTGACGTCGGCGCCTGCGGGTGCAAAGCTGACAGGCTGGTAGCCCGGCTTGTCATCCTGCTTGCGGTAGTACATCCGCGTCAGCACCGCCAGGATGAAGGTCTGCGGGATCAACAGCTGCACGTTCATCTCTGGAGGAGCAGAAGGGTCATTTGAAGCTGCCTTCATCCACCATGCCCACCCCCCATGCCATGCTATGCGATGGAGGGGCTCGGCCAGGAGCACACTGTGCTGTCCCCCATCTCCCGACTTACGCTGCGACCTGGCCTTGGAGGAGAAGGGCGGCGAGCAGGCAATGCTGCCATTGTTGGCCAGGATGCTGAAGATGGCAGGCTGGAGCGCCGTCAGGAGGAGCAGGATCTGCAACCACAACACCCCGGTGGTGAGGGCTATGCCGCTGCCCAGCTCCCACCCTTCACCTTCCCCACTGGCCCACAGCTGGCAGGGCTCTGGCCCAACAGTGGCTCTTGCTCCACCATCTTCCCTCCTGCCGCCTCGTCCCATCTGTGCTGCAGGAGCCCCTCACCTAGGAGAGAGCCAGGCAGGATGGGGGCTCACCTGGAAGCAGGTGAACTTGGCCTGCATGTTCTGCTCAGCCAGGTGCAGCCGGGCCTGCCGGAAGAGGATGCCCAGGGCCCACAGCCCAAAGAGGGTGGAGACACCAACCAAGGTGTTGATCCAGAGGGCCACGCTCTCCTCTGAAATCTGAGGGGGACGCACAGAAAACATTACTGGGCTGACAAAGCTCAGGTGGAGGCTTCCTGTCTAGGTCATCAACCTGCCCATCCCTGTGCTCTGGCACTCACGTCAGCGGGGTTGTAATTCCCATCGGCGGCCAGGATCAGCCCCAGGAAGACAGCAACTGCCCTGAAGAAGGCGTACTGAAAGGTCCCCAGGATCATCAATTTAAGCTTTTTCCTGGCATGGCAAGAGAGACTGGTAGCACTCTGAGGTCCCCAAGTCCCTGCCCAGGGACTTCTCTTCCAGCCCAACAGAAGCAGAGGGTGAAAGCCCTCCAGGGGCAGAGGTTTATCCCAGCTCCCCCTCACCTGCTCATGGTGATTCGGGGCAGGCAGGGGCAGCAGCAGCAGCAGGGCCCAGTGCTGACCACCATGGGCACGTCCTTCAGGGTGCTGAGCAGTGCTTCCTTCCCCCCAAAGCCCTCCACCATGACCAGCATCAGCAAGTAAAAGCAGGCAGCAAAGTACCTGGGGAGGAGGAGGGAGGGAGGTCAAGCCCTGTGGGCTCTGTGGTGCCCCTGTCCCAGGTAGGGCGATACTCACGCCGTGGTAGCCATCTCCACCACCATCATGGAGCGCGGGAACCACAGGCCGAAGCAGCTGACCACTGACACAACCTGGGGGACACACGAGCTTGGCACACTGACACTCCCCCTTCCTGTGGGGTGGCATCCCCTGGGTGGCCCTGGTCCCCCGGGGTGATGCCCCCCAGCACCCACACAGCCCAGCTCACCGTAGGGGCTGAACTGCTCCAGCAGAGGGTCTTCATCTTGATGGGGCAGCGGATCTTGCGGGTGAGGTACAGAGCCTCTTCCACGTAGATCACAACCGACAGCAGTGTCATGATGGTGCAGAGGCCCAGGATGATGAGTTGGGCCATGTCCAGCTCTGCCAGGGAGGGGTGAGAAGCTGTCTTCATCCTGTCCTGTCTCCCCTGGGGCCACTACTGCAGGGAGCTGTCCCACGACCCACCACTCCACAGGTTTAGGAAGCTCTGGACATGCCTGTCTATGCCAGAGCTGGCGCTTCTGCCCCACTGCGCCCTGTCCCATGTCACCTGCCCTGGTGCTGGCCCTTTCTGGGCTGTCCCCATCCCTGCAGGCAGGACTATGGGATGGGAGGCCAAGACCCTGGCAGCAGCCCAGTTTCTGACTTCTCCCTGCCTGCACTTGTCACAGCCCCCCTACCACCTTCATCCCTGTCCTGCTCCTGCCAGCGACGACAGGAGGGTCCTCCCCACCGCGTCCCCCCACCTACGGTGCAGCAGCTGCCGGGAGGTGGGCGGCAGGGAGAAGCAGGCTGCCGGCACGCTGAAGTTCTTGATCAGCATCTCCACCAAAGGGCGGGAGAACCTGCGGAGCAGAACGGGAGTGCTGCACGGGGCCGCAGGGACAGGGGGACACCGAGCCCCGCAGGGTCCGAGCAGTCCCCTGGCTGCCTTGCCTCACCGCCAAGCGCCTCCCTTCCTTTACAGAGGGAATGAATAATCCAAAGTTCTGCTCCAAAAAGTTGGATTTGCCCGGCTGCAAAACGGCTCGGGGGTCACCAGCACTCACCTGGGGTCATCTGCCAGCTCCAAAGTGGGATCCATCCTGTTCAGCTCCTCGCTGGCTCCGTCCCAGTGGCCGTGGGGCTGCTCGTCACCGCCTGGCTCAGCTCCCCTCGCCGGCCCACGGGGTCAGAGTCCCCAGGGCAGGGACCGCGGGACGGTGCCGCGCCTCGTTCCAGTTTAACCAGAGCCTCCAGAGCTTCCCTCCCTCTCCCGCAGCTGCGGGCACCCATTGGCGTGGCCCCACTCCGTCCCGGCCCACCGAGGGCCTTGGCCACCCGGTTATCGACCCGGGGTGCCGGGAAGGCAATTGTCACCCGTGCCGGCACGCCTGCGAGTCCCAGGGCTTGGGACTGTGCTGGGGGGACACTGCTGCACCCTCGGACAGCCCGGACGTGGGCTGGTGGTGCCATGGAGGGTCCGGGACGTGTCCTCACGTCCCCTCAGCAGCAGTGTCGAGGCGGGAGGAGGTGCCGCGAGGCAGTGGGAAGCCTGTCAGTCTCTACTCTGCTCTGAGGGCCCTGGGAGGGGCTCAGGTCCGGGGGCTGAGCCCTGCAGGGAGCAGCTCCCACGGCACTAGAGGGCAGGGCTGGCCCAGCGCTCAGAGCCCTGGCTTCGGGACAGCAGCAGCACCTCGGCCTGGGGAGGGGGCCAGAAGGCTGGAGGGAGCAGTCTGAGTGGGGAGCTGGGGCCTTAGGCATGAGGAACAGTGTATCCTTGTCTTAGACGGATCCCAGAATCCACATGGGTTCCAGGGGTGTCCACGGCTCCGGGTGTTCTCCAACACTTCAAGGAAAATGAGTGCTGGTTTGTACCGGGTCTCCTTGGAACCGCTACCCTTTGCCCCTGTGGCAGGGGGCTTCTGCTGAAGCCAGAGGAGCACCAGGACCCCAGATGGGTGCTCTGCACCTTGCTGTAGGAGCAGGATGCTGTTGTTGTCATGGGAATGGGATGGTGGGGAGGGGCCGGGGGGAGGGAATGGGTGTGGATGCTTCATGGGGAAGGAGGAAGTCCTGTGAGGACTGTGCATATCCGAGGTGCTGGGCACACCTGGCCCTCCCCTCCCCTCAGCCGCATTAACCAAGGCCCATATCCCTGTCCCTACACACTGTACGTACCCTTTCCTGCCCTATATGCTGTAACCTAACCTGGCACACTGCGTGCTGCACACCCAGCCCTCTGCACTCACACTCACACACACTCACACACACTCACACACACCCACACCTTGCACAAGCAGGCCCCTTGCCATGGCTGCTCCTGGCCCCACAGGGTGCATGGGACCAGTGGGGGCCCCCCACCCAGCACCCCTGTACCACACCAGTATCACCAGCATTGCCTGTGGCTGAAGAAACACGTCAGCTCCTGTCACATCTGCTGTGCTGGCCTTTATGTGACGGTCACTGCAGGCTATGTCACGGCAATCCTGCTGTCCTGCTCATGCACCTGGTGCTCATCCCCCTGTGGTCCATCAGCACGGGGACGATCTGCACGTATCCCTGGCCCCGGGGAAGCAGAGCCCAGCCCCAGCACGCAGCCACACGTGCTGCACTGCCCAGACACGTGCAGGAGTCTCTTCCCCTGCCTGGCATGGCCCCAGGGCCTGCACTACCCATGGGTGCCCGCCGCACGGGGCACGCGCTGGTCCCCTTGCCCACCACACCTGCGTCAGTTTGTCCCTGACTCGCTGCTGCAGCATCATGATGATCCTTCTCGCCACTCAGGCAGTGCCTGAGCCTGACTGAGCCCTGGTCCCCTGCGTTCCCCAAGCACAGCACGCCTCGAGCTGCAAGGTACAGCTGTGCGCATGGAGTATCCTGCCAGCCTGTGAGGGGGATGCAGGACATGACTGGACCCCAAGCCCAGAGCAGGGGGCAGCCCCACACACTGATGCTCTGCATGAGTTAGTGCCACCACACATGCACACGCGTGCAAGGAGGGCTCCATCGCTGCACGCACTCCCCTCTCCATCCCCCCTGGGGCTGGATGCACCAGTGACACCCACAGCGCTGACCTGCCTGCACTGAGCCCCCAGCTCCAACACCGTGCCCAAGACCACCCCATCCCACCCTGCATGGGGCCAGGACACAACCACACACTGTTCTGCTGTGGACAGTATACTGAGGGTCTGGGTGTCACCACCCTAGAGCTGTCCCCTGGGGACATGGAGGGTTCTCGCCCCTGCAGCCCATGGTGCTGAGCCCTCCCTGCACCAGCAAGACATGATGTGCCTGTGACTTGCTTGCTCCAACCTGCCCCAGGAGCTGGCAGAAATGGGTGTGGAGAGGGGGAATGCAGTGGGATGGGATAGCCCAGAGTCCCTTCGACTTCTCCTTTATTCCAGCCCCTGTCTATGCCTGGGATACATAGTCTTGAAGCCATCAGGGTCCACGGCCACCCTTGTCCCCCAGTTAGCCTTCTCCTCACAGGCTGCTACCATGGCCAAAAGCTGGCAGGTGAGCATCCCCTGGCATGGGCATGGGGGGCAAAAGATGGGTCAAGCTCCCACCACTTTGACCTCAGCCTCAGACCTTCAGGATGCTGCAGGGTAGAGCAGCCATAGGCACAGAGACCTCCTTTCCTGCGGAAAACCCCTTCAACAGAGAAGGAAAAGGGAACACAGAGATGGGAGCTATACACCCACCAGCCCAGGGCAGGGGTGGTTTGAAGGCTCATGGCCCACTCAGCATCAGGGTGGCTGTTTTGCCCCAAGAAGCTGGCAGAGAAACCAGCAGCAGTGCTGGAAATTCTTCCCATTTTCTCATTTAGCTTTTTTTTATTTTAAACAAAACTCTTTGACCATGGAGATCCTGCCCCCCCAAAAAAGCCAAGCAGACTCTCTCAGCATGCCGGCAGCGCCCACACTGCTGCTGTGTCAGCCTTCCCCAATACTTGGAAAAGCCCTTAAAATGCAAATATTTGCATGGGTTTTAGACAGTTTTCCACCCGTCTCTAATTCCCTGTGGTTATGACCAGAGGAGCCGACCTTGGTGGGCACAACAGGCTCCCAGCCGACCATCACCAGCTTCCCCATGGCCAGGGCATGGCAGGGAAGAAAACTCCTCATTTAAATCCTTGGTAGGAGCTGGTAGGAGACCAAAACACATTCCTTCTCATACTCTCCTCTCCCACCCAGAGCCTGGGGCCATCCTGGGTGGATGATTGGGATGCTGGGGAGTGAGAACCCCACGCCCAGCTCAGGCTATGGTCCAGCCAGACAAGTGGACAAGAAAGATCTGCACCCTGAGCTTTTGGTGATCCATGGTCACTGCTGTCGCAGGACACAGAGGGACAGACTCTGCTGCCACCATCTGCCTTCAACGTCCCACAGTCCACAACTGCCCAGCTCGATGGCCTTGGCTGGACCCCTGCAAATCTTTCAGTGTCACAGCAACACTGGCCACCAGGCTGGGGAGGGGTCGCAGACCTCTGAGCGTCCCCCTGCAATGGTCAGCGTGAGGCACTGACAATGCCCCCAGGCCTGGCCCCAGCACAGCAGGAATGGAGCTGGCTCCCCTCAGCCCCAGATCTGGAGCCGCCCCACTGATAGGGATGACAGGGAGCCCTGCCCACGGCTGGCCCATGGATAAGGCCCGTGTGTTCCCCACTGATTGCCCCGGGCAGCTGGAGGGGCAGGAGCCACAGTTCCTGGGAGATATGGCCAGGAGAGAGCACTGAGTGACGAGGGCAGGGCGGCTACCGCAGGGATGTGGGACACCGGGCCCCTCTGGGTCCCTTCTCTGGGCAGGTGAAGGTGCCCTGGCTGCCCTGCCAGCACAGCTGGCGTGGGAGGAAGTGTGGACCCCCTGGCAGAGCAACAGCCCTCCACAAATCTTCCCCTTTCCAGTAGGGACCAGTCCTCTGCCACTGGAAAACACTTCCCAGTGCCCTGCAAACCCACAGGGCTGCATCACGAGCTTGCTGCAAGGCAGAATCAAGGACCCCACCACACCTCAGTTTCCCCAGCTGTAAAATGGGGCATGAGTCCTGCAGCATGAGGGCACAGAGGGCTCAGTCTCTCTTTGCTCTGGTGCCTGGGGAGAGATCCATGCCAGGTGTTATTTACAGACCAAGCTGGCATTTCAGATGGGGAGGACACTGCCCTGGGAGCCAGCTGGCTGCCTCCAGTTTCTGCCTCAAGGTCACCAGGAAAAATGCTGGCCTTGGAAGGGTTTGGAGTAGGAGTCCTTATGGCCTCAGCTTCCCCTTCTGGACAGAGAAAATCCCCTTTTCCCAGCACAAGGTGATAAGGATCATCCCCATTAGAGACCCCAGCCCCCAAGCCTCCTGCCTGGCCATGGGTGATGGGACACTGGGACACTCCCAGGAGGTGGCCATGAGGCAGTGATGGTGGGATGAGAGCAGCAGCACACGGGGGAGCACAGGGCAGAGCTGGGGATTTTTGCTAACCAGAACAGCTCACAGTTTCACCGAAAAGCCAGCCTCAGATATCTAACCTTCTCGGGAAGCAGAAGTGCTGCAGAGTGTGTGTGGGCCATGCTTCTCAGAAACACTGCTCAGCCACAGCTGTGGGACCAGCTCCTGGGCACAGCCCTGGCGACACCCCCAGGGACCCTCCTGTCCCTTCCCCATGCAGGTCTGGGTGCCACCATAGACGCTGCCACCCTGAGCAGGCTCCCATGCTGCCAGGCTGGGAAGAGAAGTGAGACACTGGCACAACCAGGATGTCACTGTGTCTGTCCCAAAGCATCTAAAGGGGTCACCCCACAGGGAACTGACTTGTGAGCCCTCAGCAGCCCAACTCTGCAGTTCAGGTCAGCAAGACGCCTCTTCCCAAAACTGCTGAGATCATTTGACCACGTGCATATATTCATAGAAAAGCCACACGTAACATATACACACACATCTATAAATATGTGTGTGACTTTCTATACTATCTAGAATCTTGTACAGTGGATATAAACTGCGATGAGCGGGAATGGGTGTGCACCCAAGAGTGGAACAGCTCTTCCCCCAGGCTGGCTTATCACCCATGCCATAGCCTCAATCACGCCTCCAAACCACTGCTCCTGGGGTATTGGCCCACCCAAGGGGCCCCCGGCCCCACAGGTCACCAAAGGGGCTCCCCAGGGCAGGGGGCTGCCCTTTGCAATGCCCAGCATTCCGCAGGTCATCCCCCAGACAGAGAAGAGGAAGAGGATGGTGGGGTCTGTCCGTGGTTTGGGAGGAAGGGGAGCCCACCATGAGAAGAAAGAAGCCCAGCAGAAGCTGGATGAAACCTTTCTATGATCTGGATCGAGGCCATCAGAGCAGCTTTGATGGCCCCAGCCATCTCCCGTTTGAACAGAGCCTCACAGATGGGGTACCTGATAACACCCCTATCTTCTGTCCAGCCCTTCTGGTCCCCTTTCTGTTTGCTTTTCCTCCCAGCAGCTCCACGTCCGATGGTGCTGCACTTGGCCAGAAGGGAAGTGACCAAGCTGTGGGGCTCAGCATGGTGAGGGCTTTGTGTCCTTCAAAGGGGACAAACAAACTGACGGCGGTCTCAACCCGGCTGGGGGGATCCTGCGGAAATACCACGGTCAAAACTCTTGGGAGCTGCTTCCTGCCTGCTCCAAGGCTTTGGATGCAAAGAAGTATTTTCCTGCCATTAAGGTAACATCTGCATTTCCAGTGGGTGTCCCAGTGACATGCCACTGGTTTCTTAGAGCCGCCCCCAACCTCTGAATGAAAAGGCACCTTGTTTGAAAAACAGAGGGGCCTTTTTCTGCCACAGCTACCTAAAATAGTCACGTCACCGCTGATGTTTGCTTTTGGTGAATGACGAGGTTAACACACCCTCTGAGTGGGCTGTGAGCGTTTGCTTTGGTCAGGAGCTTTGTTTTCATACTCGTCTGTCTTGCAAGAAGCTCGCAGGTGAAAATGCTGAGGCTTTAAAAAGTCATGCCTCAGATGGACAAATATTTTCCCAGAGAGCCAGCAGAGACACAGTGTGTTTGTGGAAGGGAGGTGCTGCTCCCCTGCTGGCCCTGAGCCTTCCCAGCTCCATGACACCTACCCACCAGCCTTGGCCACCCTATGGGGTCACCTACAAACTGCTTGGGTCAGGCATAGGGAGCAGTCCCACCTGCTGGGGGAAAGCCTTCAGCCCTCGGTGAGACTTCTTCAGCTGTCCTCGAGTGATTCTGCCTCCCATCGCAGGTGGGGAAGCATCCTAAGCTCAATGGGAACCACCATCCCTTCCCTTCCCTTCCCTTCCTGTCACCTCTACCAGTGCCAGGTCCACACCAGGGTGCTGAGCAAGCACTCCCACCTGCTGCCTGCTCCCTCCTGCTTTGGCAGGCAAGGAGGCAGAGGGATGGGAGGGGATGGACATGCCTGAAGAGGTGCGGGCACACTCATGTTGGGTGCGTGTGTGGGTAGGGGCGTACACGTGCATGTACACGTGTGGGCCCAAACTTGGGATGTACAGGTGTGGGACATGTGGGTTTGCCCACCTGCCTGGCATCCACCCCTGTGAGCACAGCCAGGGAGCCGAGGCAGAGGGTGGTGGGGGCCCAGCATCACCAGCTCTTGCTAACAGCCAAGCAACACTCAGCCCTGGACAAGCCTCTCTCCTGGGTGTCACTTCTTCCCCAAGTCCCTGCTGCGGGATAAAGCAAAGGGACAAGGCCTTTCAGCCCCAGTCTCCAATGATGAGGAAGAGAAGGGAGGGCTGGGGCAGCACTAGGAGAGGTGCACATCACCCTGGGCCCCTTTCCCCTTTTTACATCACCGACTAATAAATAAAACCTCCAAATTCACATCTGCCATAAAAGCCACCGGGACGTGCACAGGCAAAGGAAGGTGCTTTCTCCAGAGAGGGGTAATCACACCGAGCAAACCCCACAATGGCATGTGGCTGAGGAGAGAGCCACAATGGGTGCCTGCACTGGCACAGAGGGTTCAGCAGCACCCAGGGCGGTTCTTGTGGATGCACTGAGCCAAGCAGAGCTAAAGGCTGGTGCTGGAAACAGACGCTGCTGACCGTTCCTTTACAGACCACAGATGACTAAAAGTCAGGAGGTAAAACCAAATACAGCCCACTGTTCACTGGAGGAGTGAGGAAGAGAGCAGGGGAAGTTGTTTCCATTGGTTTGACCACAGAGTTTTTCTAGCTGCAGGAAAGACTTTCACATCAAGACAAAAACACAAACTGATTTTTTTTCCCCTAGGGTAAAACTAGCTTTTCCCACCGAGCAAGGGCCCAGCCTTTCCATGTGTGCATCCCAAAGGATGCTTGCCAAGACAGAGGGGGACAGGCAAAGGTTTTCCTCCTCACAGTCCACCATGGACATTTGCCCTTGAAGGGGACATGGGGGGACAGTGCCTGCCAGGGACCGGAGGCTGTTGCAGGGCAGACCAGCAAGCAGGGGAAGGTCAGTAATTTGGCTGAAGCAGTGGCTGCTTATCTCTTTCCAAGAGTGGGGAGAGTCATAGGCCTTCTCCAAGTACACACCTCCCGGGGATTTGCCCTTGAGGCACTGACCTGCTTCTCCTGTCCCAGGGAAAACAATTCAGACTCACATTTGTATCGACCAGGTCGGTTGCCTGGCTGTACCTGGCAGTGGGGGCTGGCTGCAAACTGCAGCCCATGGGTTTCAGCTCAGCCCCTGGGACCCCACAACAGCCCAAGAGAAAGGCATGAGCCTCCCAGAGCCGTGTCAGGCACCTGAGTGATGAAAGCATCCCATCCCTGGCTGCTGGAGAGGGATTAAGCTCCCCTGGTTTGAGCACCACATCTCACCCTCTGCTCCAGAAATAAACCTACAAAGGCACATGGCATCCCCTGGGTCCCCACGGCACAAAGCTGGCACACAGTAGCCGGGGGCAGGTGTCACAGCTGCCACCAGTGCAGAGAAGAGGCAATTAGCAGGTAGTGAGAAAGCTCCTGCTCTCCCTGTTCAGCCCGGTTGTGCTAATCCAACCCCAAATAAAGCCCCCTCTTTGCTTTCAGATATTGCTATGAGAGATTAATCCACCCTAGAACAAGGTATTTCCAGCAGGCCAACAGGACAAAGCCAACTCTCAGTTTGCAAAAGGCTCTGGCACCTGCCTGGGAACACTTAATTACCCTGACAATGGCATCAAGAGAAGGGCCATGAGACCCCTTCAATCACAAATTCACTGAGGAGGCACCGGCTTTGCCTGCTGCTCCCACATGCCTGGGGCCAGCACCTCCAGGCTGCAGCCTCTTCCCTGGAAGAGAACTATTATCCAGCCCTCTTATGGACACCTTTTTCCCCTCAGAGCCTGCAATGCTGCACGGGGTACTGGCTTTTTTTATGTTGTGCTTTTCCTTTGTCCTTTGCACTGCTCTTATGCCAATAAATGCACATTATAAAAAAACAAAGCAGTGGACAGTTCTAATCTCTAAGTCAGCATGTGCCCTTATCACAGAGGGTGGTTCCCACTGAGCAGGCTCAGGCTGTCTTTAATCCAAAAGCAGCAGCGTGTGCACACACTGCAGAGCAAATCAGAGGCAAAACTTTCCCGGGTTTTCCAAGGCCTCTTGGGAGCACAGGCGTGAGCAGCCAGGGACTCTTGCAGGACGTGATCCTGCTGGAGAGGCACAGCAGGTACTGCAGGACCCTGCCGGGCAGGCACATGCCCAGCATACCAAGCAGATCCCTGCCACCATACCTTCGTGTCCTTTCATGGCTCTGTCCAGGCACTGCACGGAGCTGTTTCCAAGGCTGTTAAGTAACAGTAACTTTCCTTCTGGCCACATATGCTTCTTGACCAAAACACCACAAGTTGTGGTTGTCTGCCTGGCTTTCTAGGATTCAAACCACCAAGTCTGGAAGGGAAAAACTCCATCAGCCCTCAGCGGTGGCAAATGCTGATTCAAGAGAAGTGCTTGTAAAATTGCACAGAAAGCACTTTGCAAAAGTGACCTGGAATGCCTGCCTGGAGGTGCACTGAAGGAGGAGAAAGAGGGGCTGTGTGCTGCACTCCAGATGCAGATCAGCAACAGCCAGAACGAAGCAGACCAAGGGAAATCATGAGAAGCCCACATTTTCGAGGAAGAGTGTCCCACATGACCGTGTCCCAGCTCCTGTGTTCTCTCCCCGCTGCTCTCTTTTCCCTTTCCACTTCCCCCCACTCAAACCCTTGGCCCCTTGTGCCAGGGCCGGTCCATGGGCAGCCATCAAACACAGGGGCTTTTTTCGGCAGTGCAGAGAGAGACAGATCTTTGATGTGCCCCAGGGCGGCCACGCTGCGTCCCCCTGCTTTTCAAAGGCCGGTCCTTGGCTATTGTGTTCACATCCTGAGCTTGTTTGTACACTTGCTGGAGGGCCGCAGCCCCGCAGCCCCCTGCCGCAGCCGCAGCCGCCCTGACCCCCAGATAAAAGCAGCCGGGCTCACGAGGCAGAGCCGCTATCAGAGCAGGGACAAATGGCACCGTCCGAGGTGCGGCTGCCAAGATAGCGGGAGCTCTGCCGGGCCGACCCCGCAGGGATGAAGGCTCTGGGTCAACAACAGCCGCACAGATCTGCACCGGCCGCGGCCGCTGCCAAGGGGCTGCCGGGGCACTCGGGCTGTTGGCAGGAGCGGTATCAGCGCCGTGCACGCCGAGGAATGTCCCGGTGCTGCTGCTCTCCCCCTCAGCTGCATCTGGGGAGGGCCAGCACCTTGCCAAAAGATGTAACTGCCATACGGGAAGCAACACTAAAGTCTTGCTCTTTGATCATCGCCTCATCTCTCTGTGCCCTCCGGGCAGGCATGAAGCGGGGTAACAGTCCCCCCTCCTCCGTGTAGGTACGGTAGGGTCATGCAAGTGGCACAGAGGGGTCCCCAGGACTTGGGGGTTAAAATCGCAGTGAAACCCAGTCTTTGCAAGCAAGGAAGCCCAATTAAAAGAGCTAGACTGTTTTAGTCCCACTGGGGCAGTGTCCAAGCATAAGCCTCTCTGCTGGGCCTCCATGCCAGCCCCTGGCAAGCAGAGTAGCAGTAAGGAGCATCACCACATCCACATTCCTCCTTGTGTGATGGGAGAGATGGGGAGATGAGCCTCCTCATTGCAGGAAGGGAAAAAAATAAACCCAGAGGACTTTGAGGGGAGGGGTCCATGAGATACCCCAGGTCTGCATCTTTATAGGAACAAGAGCCCATGCTGTCCTCAGCCCCACATCTCTCCTCCAGGTGCTTGGTGCTCTGTCTCCTCTCCAGCTAACTGGTGGGAGCACCAGGCCAGCTGCGGAAAATGTAGAGAGCCAGGCCAGCCCCAGGTGCTTCCCCAGGAAGGATGCAAAGACGGGTGTTATTTTGAAGGGACAACAAAGCAGGGGCCGCTGCTAGCGTTACCTGCTGTGTTTCCATCCTCTCAAGTGCCTTTTCCCTCACCTCCTCCACAGCCTCTTTGCTACAAGAGAAGAGGCAGCAGATCCTCTCCCAGATGCCAGTGCCTGTCACGATCCCCCTCCTTCCTCAGCCTGCATGGCAGCACGTGTCAGGACTGTGGCCAAGGAACAACAGCTCCCAAGCATGGCTGTGTGAGCCTGGATTTCTGGGAGAGAGCAGGATGGAATGACATCTTCCAAGACAGCGTGATGGCTTTTTCTGAAAGAGTCATACCCAGCTAGTTCACCCACTTTTTGTCAGGGCAATTGAGAAACACAGCAGCAAAGGCCAAAACACGTGGTCTTCTGGAGGATGGGGGTACTTGTGGTGTTGTGAAATTCTTGGCTGTTGCACTCTCGGCTTGGTGAGACAGGAGCAGAGGGCAGGCTCTCCTGAGACCATGCCTGAGCCCTAACCTGGAAGGTTAGGGTAGTAGAGGGGTTGCAGCATGATTCTGACACCAAAAAACCTAGATTTCGCAGCTTCCTGGGACCTATAATAGCTGACTGCACCCCAGTGCAACCCATGAGTTGACCAGAGAGCACAGACAGTGCATCTCTCAAACCTGCTCCCAGGAAGGCAGGAGCTGGCACTGCCACTCCTCTGAGTGGCTGGGATCCAGAGGAAGCAGTTGCCATTCAGGGCAGAAGATCAAAGTCTCTCTTTTGTCCCCAGATGTCTGTTGCCTCTCTGGCTCCGCACCCCGGGGTGCCTGGAGTGCCCCACAGCCCCTGTCCCATGGAGTGCACAGCCAGTGGGAGCCCCGTAACTACCTCCCACCCGATGGGCTACTGCATGTCCCACAACCCTTGGCCTCATCCCAACAGCACATCCAATTCAGCACCACACTTCTTGGCTTTTCCATCCCTTCCAGACTGAAGAGCCATGTCAGTTGCAGTATTTCTTGCCATAGAAGCGTTCAAGTCACCTCACAGCATCATTCATGATAAGATGCTGGCAAAGCAGATTTTCACAGAATAATCTGAGTTGGAAGGGACCAAAAAATAACCACCAAATCCAACCCTTAAGTGAATGATCTATGCAGGGATCAAACCCACCTTGGCATTACTAGCACTGTGCTCTAACTAGCTAACCTCAGACCTGCATGTGTTTTGGCTGCTTTTAAATTGCCTTAACATGGTCACACAGCTGGTCACATGAGGGTCAGCCATGCTGCAAAACTGAAGTGAAACCGTATTTTCCTTCCCACATTTTGATCTCATGTTCTCAGCATGAATACCAGAGGAAGGACATTGTCACACCATGAGATATGGTACAAAAGAATGTAGAGTCATTTGAGTCGAGTCAGAGGACTCACAACCCCCCCAGGACTTCAGAGGACACAAGGACATCCCCTAAAATAGCCCAGCCAAGCAACAATGAGGAGGAACACCCTGATGCTGGGAAGACAGAAGTCAGCAGTTGCCAATCCTACATCCTCTTTCCTCTTCATCTATTTCCCAGCTTTTGCTCTCTGCTTCTTGCAAACATTTTTGGCTGGGCTGGGCAGCCTGAGCACCTGGGCACAGCATCGCCAGCAGTACAGGCACCACTGTGTGAACAACAGGTGTCCCTGAGAGAGGTGGCACCAGCCACCAAGCACCGATAGCCAGCCAACTCCCCGTCACCTGCAATGTGAAAGGTGCTCCACTGCTCAGGGGTACACAAGATCGCCTTTGAAGAACCCTCATTTTAAGGTATTTCACTGCCAACACCAGCTGAGGTGCAAAAGTATCTGAGTTTCTAGAATGTCAGCTTCCTTCTCTTTTTCCTGGCACGTGTAGAAATGGGGAACTGACTGCTCAGCACACGCGCGTTGTGAGTGGGAACGGAAAACACCTGCAGCGAGTCTCTGCCAGGGCAGGTCGGGGCTGGCGCGGCGCGGCACCTCCCCTGCTATAGCCGGAAGGGAGGCACAGAGAGCGGCGGCCAGCGGGAGGAATCAATCCGACTGCCGCCTTTTTTGCTTGCACTGCGGCATTGCTCCAGGGAACGTCCCGAGTCTGAGCTCTCCTGCAGGTGTCCCTCCTTTGGCGGGACCTCGGTGTGGCATCGCGGCCCTGCGCCTGGCACGGTGTGCACAGGTAAAGGCGCTGCCGGAAGGTGAGGGCTTGGTGGGGGGAGCCCAGGAGGAACATAAAAAACAGGGCAGAGCTGGGACTGCTTTCCCCGGGTTACACTTTCCTGAACAGCAGGCTGCATCCAGGCTGTTGCGGTGAGAAACGATGAGAGGATCCAGCCTGCGGGACTGATCTAAACTCTTTCTGAGCCTTCTTACACCTTGGGCTTCCACCAAGGGACCCGCCAGCACCATGTCCCACGGGTCAGCCACATGCCAAGTGACAGCAGTTTTCCCTCCCATGACTGGCATCACCACAGCTGGTGAGGGATGAATCTGGAGAAGAGAGAGCGCCTGGGCACTGGAGCCTGGCTCAGACCTCCTCTGCTAAACAGAACTGGCAGGTCCACCACCACGTCTTGCCTGAGAGACGCTTTACAGACTTGTCTCCAGAAGGCCGCGCCGAATTTCAGGTCTAGTTAATCCCCCCTTTATCAGCGCAGGAATGTATTGCTTTTCACCAAACATAATCCTCTTTGCAATCATGTGCTCTGCCAAACTACAAACTTTCTGCTCCCATCCTTCTTTCCTAGGAGAGGATTTGAGGCAATAATCCGGGCCTACTGATTTATTTTTCTAATGAGGAAGGGACAAATGAGCACAGTACTGCAGAACACCCGCACACACGAACCTTGAAGCGTTCCCTAGTTGTGACATGCTTTTGAGGGATGCCCTGAGCTGAAGGACTGAGGCTGGAAGCAGTGACCTTCTCTCACGGTGGGCCACAGGCAGCCTGTGTCCTGATGCAGGCTGTCCATACTTCTTGTGTTTAGGGGCTGGAAGGCATAATACCTGCCACGCTTCCCATTGTACAAATAAAATAGCAATCTGTGCAGCCCAGCACAAAGGAAAGGCACCTCGGGTGTCTCTGCCCATTCAGATCTAAGGCAGCCCTGAGCATGTGTGGCTTGCTGGGACCTGAGGATGCTGAGAGCTTCCCAAGCCAGAGCAAGTCCTATGTCTGGTTTGCACCACCCAGGGAGGAAAATATTTTTCCTGCTCTCATCCCTCAAAATGCTGAGAAGGTGGGAATGCTGAATCTGTGACTCGGTCCTTCTTCTACTGCGGTACAAGCGTGCCTTCCCACAAAAAGGTGTTAACCTCATCCCCCTGCTCCACTTCCAGCCCTTCCTGAGAGGAAGCTGGGTGCACCCAGTGAAACACATGCCACTTGGCAAGTGGCTCCTCCAGCGTACCAAGAGCACCTAAAGGCAGTTTATAAAGAATGCAGCTTCATCCTTCATAAAGGAAGGAGGTCATAGTGAGGGGGGACTGGTCTCTTCACCTTGCCTACAGTGAGAGGACTAGAGGAAACGGCCTTTAGCTGAGACGGGAGATTCAGATTAGGTATTAGAATTTTTTTTTTTCCACTGTTAGGGTGGTCAGGCACTGGAATAGGTTTCCTAGAGAGGTGATGGGAGTCACCCTGGAAGCGTTTAAGAGCTGGGTCACACGGTTTAGTGGTCTAGGGGTTACTGGGACGGCGCTGGGTTGATGGTTGGACTGGACGATCTTGGAGGTCTCTTCTATGATTCTGTGCTTCCTTACGCTCCCTCCCCGCAGCAGGGCCGGGTAAGGCACACAGCAGCCACCCTTGGGTGGGCTGTGCGGGCGGCGGGACGAGAACCCGCAGCAGCAGCGAGCGCGCAGCACCAAAGCGCCCGCGGCTCGGCGCTGCGTGCAGCGGCGACGGGAGGCGGGGCCAGCTGTGACGAAGCGGAACGCCGCGCGGCGATTGGCCGCGCCTGGGCCGGGCTGCGAGAGGCTGCAGGGGCTGCGCCCGCTGTAGTCGAGCCGGCGCGGCG
>VZTD01005606.1:477985-495346 GCA_013397725.1 Rhagologus leucostigma | reverse complement strand
GCGGCCGCGTCGCATGCGGCAGTGCCTGCTGACCTTGGTGGGAGCGCAGAGCGGCCCCGCCGCCGCCGCGGCCCCGCACGTCTCCCAGGGCGGGCACAGGGCAGACGTGCCCGCGGCCGGCGGCGTATCGCCCGCGCCGCTTATCTGGCGCACCGCAGCCGGGCCCTGTTCGCGATACCGGGGCCGCCTAGCCCCACGGGACTGCTGCTCAAACGTGCTCGCTTTTCTCTCTTTTTTCTTTCTTTGCCTTATTTCTGAAAGATTGGAGCCTGGCTAGAGGGGCGCGGGGAGGCCCCGCGCACCCGGCCCAGCATCCCTACCAGGTGCGCTGCCTGCAGGCCCTTTGGGCTTCCCTGCGTCTTCCCGGCTTTGCTTGTAGCGACCCTTCCATATGCTCAATCCACTCGTGCCCTGGCGGGAGCCTGCGGCCTCAGATTGTCACTTGGGAAAGGCTTCTCAAATCTGTCGGGGTTTCACCGCCATGTGTTCTTGCCCTAAATAAAAGGTGAAATAAGCAATGGCCACTATTAACCTTTGATCTCCAAATAAAACCTTGCAGAGCTCCCATGTGTAGAGCTAATCCACGTGCACCTGAAGACCAGAGGCACTTCTTAGCAGCGCTGCTTGAGGACACACTCAGATTGCTTGCTCCCAACCTCAACACCTGTCTAGTCATTCACTAAATTCCTTTTTCAGGAAGAAATGGAGAAGTAAATCAGTTACAATTTACCTTTCAGATATGTTCACTGTTTACAGAGAAGTTAGAATTTTAAAAGTTGCTGAAATGAATTTGGAGAGATGCTCTTTGCAATTTTCACAGACTTCTCAAAACAGAAATTACCTTCATAAAGTGGTAGAGGACATAGCCATCTAGGAGGGATTGTTCGTATTAGAAGTGTTTTGTCGGGGTTGGAGTTTGTGCTGCTTTGCCTTATGGCTTTGTGCCACTTCTCTCTTCCAGCTGGACTCTTCCTGTCATTGAGACAGACCCCAGGAACTTTAGATATCTAGAGCCCACTGTCACAGTTGAGTAAATGCCTCTTGCCAGCACTCCTTGAGTGGAGATGTCTCTGCCTTTAGTAAGACCCTTGGCTGAACTTAGCCACTGGAGACTGTATTCCTCATTTGTTCGCCTGTCACTATGCCCAAAGTTCAAAGAAAGAGTTGATGTGTTCATTGGAGCTTATAATTGCCGTGGGAACTTTTAGGTTGCATTCAAGGTTGATGTAGGTTTACTAACATAGTGACTTACGTGGAACTATGCACAGAAAATCCATGGGCAAGCAGTGCACTAGTGGCAGTGACTGACTTCAGGTGTGTAACAGAGTGGCAGGAGGACAGCCTGACCTGTTATATTCTGAACTTCTAGGGCTTTGGTGAAGTTGGTTTGCATTCGTCCAGAAGGCAATGGACCATGCCAGAGCAGCAATCTCTAACTTGGTAAGACATAGTACCCCAATGTTGTTTGTCTCTTGGTGGGCTGACGATACTGCAGAAGAAAGGTTCAACAGCATCCGTGTATGAGAGTGTATAATATTCTTTTTATATTTTTCCATGTAGTTCATTATCTATTTGAACATACACCTGTTGTAGAATTGTGTATAACTGTCCTGTGCAACAGGTGGCTGTGTTGATGGAACTGCATGAAAGATACTTGATCAGCAGTGAGCTATATTTATTCAAAAAAATATCACTACTTTATCAGTAGCGGAAAAGATGATGAATCCAAAACAGCGTTAGGTGCTGCTGTGTGGGTGGTGAGCCAAATGTCACTGCAAGTAGCTGGCCTTGATAAGGAAGTGGCTCAAGTGGTTCAGTGCTGGTGGGGTTATCATTAACTGCTATCATGGCTTGGGTCTCTTAGAAAACTGGTAAGAAAGGGGGGGCAGGCCTTGAACAAAGTTGAAGGAAGTGCTGCAGAGGAAGCCATTCAAATGCAGCTGGGACAATCAACATGTTATTGTTACTTGGGGGGTGGGAATTCAACCTCAAGTCCAGCTTTTGAAAGCAACCTGTGCTTGAAACAACTGTGCAGGAGGAGGGACTTCTGAACTTGTTCAGCCAAGCCTGCCGGTCCTAGAGAGCTTGGATTGTGAAATGACCCGAGGCTAGGACTGCGAGTGTGGTGGTTTGGTCTCTGAACAAGAATGGAGGATATGTGGGGTTGGGGCATGTTCTCTGTGTGAGGACGTGCCTCAAGTGCGAAGGAAGCCAAGCTGTGGAGCAGCTGAGCAGGGAGAGTGTTAGGACAGACTGCAGTGTTGCCCTTTCCAAAATCTGAGCAGGCAGCCGCTTCATTGTGGGTAGCGTGGGCCGGAGTGGAACTGCAGGTCTGAAATGACATTGGTTTCTTTTGCCCAAGCAAGCAGATATCTGGTCTCTTCACTTCCAGCTCTGACATGTAGTTTGAGAGTGAGCTGAGAACTGTGGATGAGCCACTGAGGTTGTAACAGGGCTTGGGTGCTTGTCACCAGCTGCTTCTCCAGTACAGAGGAGAGGACTGCAGGAGTGCTGCTCCCAAAACTATTCCTTTGGCCTTTTAGCCAGTCTCACTCCACTCTCCAGCACAACCATGGCTGCAGACAATTTCAGCGTCTCTAATGGAAGCTGAGTGGTTCAGCCAGTGTCTGGCTATGTCTGGAATTGAGTTAATCTGAGCAGCTGCCTTGTCCACGGGCTGCTGTTCTGTGAGGGGCTGTGCCTTGCACCTGTTTAGAAAAGTGGCTCCAGACTGGAAGCTCTGCTGGGGCACTGGTAAAAACCTGTCAAATGGTGCCAGTCATTGGTGGGTGCAAGAGGTGTAGCCTCAGCTTTCATGTTAGCTGAGGTAGCACGACGCCCATGGGTCATCTCTCTTCAGCCCAGCTGCTTTGTAACACTACCAATAGTGTAATTTAAGGGTAGCCTTAGGCAGTTTAATACAAAATTATCCAGGTGCTGGATGACAGTATTTACATCAAAGTGGATGTGGCTCAGAGGCACAGCCATGGACGGTTGCCTTCTCTTTCCTCTGTCCTCATCGAAGTGCGAGTTGTACCCATTGAAGTCAGATCTGTGTTCCTGCTGATTAAGACCAGGAGTTTCTGCTTGACACAGCCTCAGCCATGGGGTCACGTGGGAAATGCTGATGCCATTGGCTGCTTCGTATCTGTAACAGACTCCAGGCTAGACTCTGATCAGTGTGGCTCCAAATTTGTGCAGCGTAAATGGAATCTAAATAGACTCTGGAGACCCTGAGTGGGTCTGAGTCTTAACTGTGTTTAAAGCATCCATCTGGACTTACAGACCAAATGCTCGCTGCACTAGAGCAGCTGCAGATGGACAAGCAGTGTTTGGGTTGGAGCACAGGTGCAGCTGGCTGCGAGGACTGTAGGCTGGTGTAGCCAACTCTTCCATCACATGACTGCCTTTCCACACAGTTTGGTGGCGAGCCAACGTCATACACACGCTTCAGCATTGCCCGGCAAATGGATGGAGACAACAGCCACGTGGAGATGAAGCTGGCTGCTGATGATGAGGAAGGAGGGGAAATTGAGAGACCAGAGCACCTGCATGCCAGCATGCCTCCTCCACGGAGGAATGGCAGGAATCTCTGCTTCATAATCATGGCAGCTGTCCTCCTCCTTTTGATTGGTAAGGAAGGGTGGGAGGCAGCTGCATGAAGTGGACTCCAGTATTGTACGTAATCCGAGGCTGTTAAATTTGAATCTGTATTGTTTCAAGAGATAATTCAACAACTGGGATCCAGGCTGCAGCCTCTTGTCACTAAATATGTCTAGCTCAGACTTATGGTACAGCATTGGCACAAAGAATTGTGCAGTTTCACAGTGGAACCGTGACTTAGCTAAAGGGAAAACTGATCCACGTGGAACTTTTGGTTTTCCCTCCGTTAACTCGTAACACTTCTGTAGAGATGTGGGCCAACAGATGAGTAAAGCCTTTGGTACTTGTCTTTTAAGGGTTTTAACACTGCCATTGGCCTAAAGTGAGCATTCTCCTTCCCAAGTGGTGCTGGAGGGACTCCGCCAAGCGCAAGATCAGATTTACAGTGCCCCTTAAAACATGCCAGCTCAGGCAAAATGTCAGGCTGCATATTTCTGTCTGTCCTTGACAAGCCAGCTTGTCAAAAATGGTGTGAGAGCAGAGATGCATCTTAACCCTGAAGCTGTGTGGTGAGGCGCTGGTTCAGTCATCTTTCTGCAGCACAAAGAAATACCTGTTCTGTCCACAGGGTTTGTCATCGGCTACTTGAGTTATCGTGGACGAATGCAGAGGGTAAACAGGTGTCTGGATGGAAGTGGCAACTGCGAGATGACTCCTACTGCATCTTACTTCTCAGATGATGGAACAGAGGAAGAAGAGGTTCCCGGACCACGTATCTTATACTGGCCTGAACTCAGAAACATGTTGTCAGCTAAACTGTCAGCTGCACGTCTTGAGACCAACCTGAGGTAACAGTTCCAGAAAGCTTAGCTAGAGCTTTGAGAGAGGCACAGCCTGTGAGCAGAACTCGAGCTCATTTGGAGAACAAGGGCCTTACAGGTGATGTAGGGTGGGGTGTGTTAAACACAGTCTTAAATGGCTTTGCAGGCTGCAGTGCAGCCTGGTGCTGTAGCCTAAGCTGTACATATATCTGTTACTTGCAGGCAAAGAGAAGGTAAGAATTCTTTTGAAGCTGGCAAGTTTGAAGATGAGAGCACTGCCAGCTACATTCATGACCAGTTCACCACCTTCCGCTTGGATGACGTGTGGAATGATGAGCACTACATCAGGCTGCAGGATAAAGGCAGGTACGTTAATGAAGAGATGCACATCTCTTCCATATAGCATGGATACCCACAGTCTTGAGCAAACATGTAATATCTGCTTAAAATGATGTGAAAATTGTGAGCCAGTTACCACTCTCTAAAGATGACGTCAATCTAGCCAAGCAGTAACTGCTCCTCCCTCTTCTCAGGCTTTCTAAATCCAGAGGGTCTGGTAGCAGCACTCTGGATGTTTCCTGGGGCAGCTGTTTCTTCCAGGTGTGCTTAGGAAGTGGAGAGAAAACAAACTTGAGTGAAAACGCAGCTGAAAGGCAGATTCCCTGTGTCTAGAACTGCTAGCACAGGCAACTCTGTCTTGTCACCCAGACGGGGCTGCACACCTGGCAGTGACTCCTCCAGTAGCTCAGGAGGGTGACAACAGGCATTGTGTTGTCTGACAGCTTGCACCCTCATGTCTTACTTGCCCCTTTTTGTCGGGGAAATGAGTTTGCTTAGCTTCTCTTAGGAGGTGACTGAGAGACTTGGAAGCAGAGATTCTTTCTGCTACTTGTCTTAGAAATCAGCCTTCAGTAATGTCTCTGACCAACTCCAGAGATTCTTGCATGGAAGTATTGGAATGAGTCTGCCTGTTTCAGGCTCTGTTGACTTGATCAGAACTGTTAGAGCACAGACTGAATACAGTCAGAATACTGACTCAGAATACTGAGTTAATTAAATTCTTGTGTGAAAGAGTATAACGCCGTCTCTCTACATTTAACAGTAGCAACAACGAAGTGTCTGTTATAGAAAATGGTCCAGAAGAGTCATTGGAGAGACCAGATGCATTTGTGGCATACAGCAAGAACGACACAGTTATGGTAAGTGACTCCAGGAGGATCCTGGAAATGTGTCTGCACTTGTAGAAAAATATGTCCAAAATAAGTCCCTTTAAGATATGGAGTGTATAAAGCCCTCCCCAGTTAAGAGAGCTGGGGGGGTGGTCAGAGTGGGGAGGGGAGTGGGCCCACATAGTATTCTTACTGCAGCAAGATGCAGGAGTAACTTTAAACTTCCCTGCTGGGATCCAGACAGGAACCTTGGCAGAAGTGCTGCTCCAACAGGCATCTTGCGCGGGATCAGTTTACATTTTACAATGAGCTGAAGCTCATTGCTGAGCTTCAGCTCCCTGCTGTTAACAGTAGGCTGTTTCAGGTGTCTTACTGACACAGGACTGTTGCATTCATAACCAGTGTTTGTATTCCAGGGCAAACCCCTCTATGTGAACTATGGACGGAAAGAGGACTTTCAGCAGATACGAAATATGGGTGTTCCAATGAATGGAACTATAATCATCTTCAGAGCTGGAAAAATAACCCTTGCTGAGAAGGTAAGCAGTGTCTGCCCTAAAGCCTGGCCACACTTGGCAACAGGAAGCTATGTTTCCTACTCTTTGAAGCACAGAGGTATGTCTTTCTTCAGGTCTGTAGAACTCACATATGTAGGATTGTTCCTGCAGGCCTGGTCTTGCTTGTTTGCACTAAGGCTGCACGTGCAGGTCTGGACACTGAGGCCGAGCAGAGCTTGTTACTGTTCATGGTGCCATTCCTCTTGGCCTCCGGCAATTTGCTGGGAACAACCAGGCCTCTGGAGTGGTGGGGCTGGGAGGCAGAGAGAGGCAGCCTGGGAGCTCCAGTATGCAGAGCTGGCTAATATCACTAGATACAGCCATAAGGCTGTTAGAAGCAGGACAACCTTGCCTCCAGGGCACCTCTTGCTGCTGTAGCCAGATACTTTTCAAAGCTTGGCTGCAGTGTCTCACTTGGGCCCTTGCTGACTGTTCCCTTGGACCAAGTGGCAGTTCTGGCACTGTGTCCCCAGCTGGTGGCCTTGCATGCTGCTGTAGTGTTCCCTCTGTAAAGAATAGAACCAAATAGCCAAGCAGCCTAAAGGATCCAAGTGCTTCTGTATGCAAGCCTGCTCCATATCTGACCCAGAGCTGCCCCACAGATGGATGCTCCTGGGCGGGCTGGGGCACAGGACCCTTTGCAGTTGGACTCAGCCTGTCTGCAGGCATCTGACACAGGCGGTGCCGGAAAGCGCTTCCGAAAATTGTGGTCACTGGTTCTCCAATCCCATTCCCACTTTTCAAACTGGTGTCTAGCCTTGCAAGTGTTTGTACCAGTGGCATACCAGAGCTGGGTTGTAGGTGTGTTAAACAGGGACCTGGCTGGTCCACTCTGCCTCCATTTTCCATGTGAAGATCAGCCTCCAGTGGCTGCTTGTCTTGAGACTGCCCTCATCTTGGGAACACAGATGGAGTATAACCAATATTAAGCTGCTCCAAGGAGCAAGTGTGAGCTGAAGGAATCATAGACTGAGACACTGCGGTTTGTCCTAACTGTTCAAAAGGATGTTAGACACAGTTTGCCTGGAGTAGGGCTGAGCTGCTGGGATTCAGCTGCCTTGTGTATCTGTCAGGTAGCTGTTAAAATCTGTTGTGGAGCTGAGCACTGAGGAACACAACCCTTCACACCATTACTCCATGTTCTTGCCTGGACTCCCCTTGCTTGCAGTGCAGGTGTGCAGTTAATGTTTCTCTTTGCTGCAGGTTGCAAATGCCAGAAAGGAAGGAGCAGTTGGTGCCCTGATGTACCTGGGCCCCTCAGATTACAAGAACACAGATTTGCTTGTCCCCTTTGGACATGTGAGTATGCAACTGGCTCCCCTGTTCTCGAGAACCTCTCTGGCTGTGGGCTGCAGCCTGGGGCAGTCCCGCAGGCCTCTGGCTCAGCAGTGCCCTTGTGTAGGTAAAAATCGTTGGACTCTGGTGAGACTTGAGGACTCCTCTTGCTTTTCACAGGCCCACCTTGGAACTGGAGACCCTTTCACCCCAGGCTTCCCTTCTTTCAACCACACCCAGTTCCCACCAGTGGAATCTTCTGGACTACCTCGCATTCCTGTTCAGACTATCTCTAGCCATGCAGCAGCTGTGTTGTTCAGGTAACTTTCTCCTGTCTTGCAAGTTGAGGTGCTGTGGCCTGTTGAAGGAGTGAGGATGGTGTTCAGGTGCTGTGAAAGAGAGCTCTCTGCTGCTCTCTGCTGTGTGTGGCAGGGAGCGTGTTCTGGAACTGGCTGGAGAAGTGTCACTTGTGTCGGTGTCTCATGTCTTAAAGATTGAACTTAATCTAGCATTGGATTCCTCTTGGCCTCTGCATTCTACCCCTCCCTGCATAATTAGTGGTACAGAATTGCACACTATCTCCTAGGCAGGCCTTGAACAAGGTTGCACCTGCAGTTGCAGGTGTGCATTTTTCACACGATAGCTAAATGAGGTCAGAGCTGGATAATGAGTTCAAAGGATCTTCCTTTTTCTCTCAGAAAAATGGATGGAGTAAAATGCCTTCCGGAGTGGACATCTGGTATCATGGGATGTAAGGTGACAGTGAGCAGCAGCAGCAACATGACAGTGAAACTGACCGTGAACAACATTATGGTGGACAGGAAGATTCTGAATATCTTTGGTGTTATCAAGGGATTTGAAGAACCAGGTAACAGCAGCTGCATTGTGGCTCAGTCTTGAGAGGAACCCTTCCTCTTCTGTGGTCACTGGAATGTGACAGCTGCTCCCAGACAGACAACAGTTCTTTCTCAGCAGAACCAATGCCTTCCCCTGAGGATCAAAGAGAAATCTGAACCGTGCTGCCAGGGAAAGGCTAAATGAAAGCACTCAGTGTGCCAGATTCAGGGATCAGACTGCAGACTCTCTTCCTAGTACAGAAGCTGAAAGCTGCTCTTCTCATAAATGGTGTTTGCAGTCTGAAGCTTGCAGCTCAGGTCTTGATCTTGTCTCCTTTACAGATCGGTACGTTGTGCTCGGAGCCCAGAGAGACTCCTGGGGGCCAGGAGCGGCCAAGGCTGGCGTTGGCACTGCCATCTTGCTGGAACTTGCCCGTGTGATCTCGGATATGGTGAAAAATGGTAAATATTTGTGAACAAAAGCACGACGGTGGGAGGTGATGCAAGTCTAGCTCTGTGTGTTAACACTGGAGAGCCCAGTTGCAAAGCGGTCCTTTAGAAGGTGTAGGGAATCTGAGAAAGCTTCCTGAGAAGCTGTTACTTGTCCAATACACCTTGTCTGCAGTGAGTACTCACTTCCAAGGGACTGCCTGCCTGTATCTGGTATGGCTCAAATACAAGAGTGTCCTTGGATAACACATGACGCAAACTTTAAACCTGAGCTGTCTGTTGGACAGCCAGGCCTGAAGTGGGAAAACTCTGAAGTGTCTGACCAGCTGGAGCAGTGGGGACTACATGGTGGCACTTAGTGTGAGCACACTTGTCTCCAGGGTTAATTTTGGGCTCAGGCAGCTAAACAAAACAGGGTGGAAATGCAGACAGCATTGTTCTCCTGCGCGCTTCTGCAGCATGTGTGGGGGCAGGGTACAGTGTCCATGCAGTGTGCACATTTCTCTGCAGCAGCGCTGTCTCAGGAGCGAGCAATTCATCATCCCGGGCCCGCAGTGCTAATCTGCATCTCCATAGGAGAAGGGCGGACATCTCAGTCTCTCTCTCTTTACAGATGACTACAAACCACGGCGCAGCATTATCTTTGCTAGCTGGAGTGCAGGAGAGTACGGAGCTGTGGGTGCTACTGAGTGGCTGGAGGTATTGTCTGTTTAATAGAATTCTGCAGCATGGCTGTGTAGTTATTCCTGTGCATTAAACATCGTGGTGTTGGACTGCTGCTGCTCATCTTATTAAAATACTTGCTTTGTTCTAGGGGTATGCCACCACACTGCATGCCAAAGCCTTCACTTACATCAACTTGGATACTGCAGTCCTGGGTAACCTGCTACTCTTTGAGTTTCTCGAAATTGGGTGGGACTAGAATAGCTTGAACAGACATCCCTTAACCTCTAGGAATGGGGGCTGTGCTAGAGGTGGCTGGTGGGTGTTTGGATGAAGAATGGCGTGACTCCATTTATTCTCCACCTGTCATTGAAGCTGGGAGGCTGATACAGCCTAAGCCATGAGGAGTCAGCTCTGCTAAATTGCAGGAGACTGTCCTGTGTCTTTTGATGATCCTTTGGCAACTGTAGCTGTAGATCAGGGCTGGGCAGCTCTAGTAGCAGTGGTTAATTGTGCCAGTATGTAAAATACCCTTTCATTTTTTGCAGGCTCCAGACAGATGAAGATTTCTGCTAGTCCATTGCTCTATTCATTGCTGGAGACAACTATGAAGAGGGTGAGTTGAAGGGCCTTGGTCTGATCAAGGTGACTGTGTTTTTAAGGAGGAACTGAAAGCAAACAGAGCTGTGCTGGGTCACTTTCCCCGCCTTCTGAGGAGAAACCCATTTGGGTGAAAAACCTGGGATATTCTGAAGGGCCCTGTCTGAAATCAGCCAGGCTCTGGGAATTGCAGTTCACACATGCAGAATCTAAAATCAGCAAACGCCACAGTTCAGTGGCAGATGTGCCTGTGTGGAGAAAGGTCAGGGGAGCACACCTGACTCTGGCATCTGCACAGCAGCGTAAGCTCCAGGATGGACCTGGAAGCCCAAGCAGAGGTCAGAACAAGTGCAGTGACTGTCATCTCTGTGCAGGTAAAGGACCCCACAATGGATTCGAGATACCTGTATAGCAGAGTTGGCTCTGACTGGGTAAAGAGAGTGTAAGTATTGTCATCCATCTCTCTAGGAAAGCAGATCTCCATAAAGGAGCAAACCTTATGGATTCTGTTTGAGTGTCATACTGCTGTCTGGGGTGGGCTCTACCTTCTGATGTGGGGTCAGGCAAGCATGAACAGTACAGCACTAACTGCTGCCCCAAGCTGCCTGAGGCAGCCCAGACACCTTCCTGCAGGACAAGAACAGCCTTGTACCCAGTCCAGTGGCAGGGAATGGACAAGTAGATCCAGGGATTTGGTTGGGACTCCTTCAGTCTTGTCTAGACAGAGTAGTCCAGTTGGCTCAGAGCTTCAATTGTAGAGCTTGTAGCTTTTCTCCTAGGGTGCCCAAACCAGTTGGTAACTACTCAGTGCTTATCTTCTGCAGCGTTCCCCTTGATCTGGATAATGCAGCGTTCCCTTTTCTGGCCTACTCAGGAATCCCAGTGGTTTCCTTTGGTTTCTACGATGTAAGTAATGTGTGCTTGCCTGGTGTGCCCATTCCATGCAGAGTGCTGTAAGGACATCTGCTCTCCAGGATGGCAGAGTACAAGGTGCGGTCCCAAGCTCACTGTCCTTGCAAGAGCCTCTCAGAGGGAGGAGGTGCAGACTCTGAACCTGGTGGCTGTGGCAGTACTTGCTATCACAGCTGCTCCTGGGACAAGGCTGGCCTACAGTCTCAGTTCCAAAGTACTGAATACTTGTGGGTTTTTGGGGAGAGGGGTCACTTGCTTTTCTGGAGGCTCAGATGTCAATGAATCGGAAGCTAAAAGCAGTAGAAAGATGTCAAGCTGTTGCTGCGTCAGTGAAAGACTGTTCTACAGTCTGCTGGTCAGCAAGCAGAGGGCATTGTGGAAGCGGTATCATTGCCCAGGGCAAGTACTACCTCAGGCTGTTCCGGTCTGCTGCTGCAGCTTGGGGGTGAATCAGCCCAGCAGCCTGCCCTGTTACTGCAGGTGTGCAGCTGGGAGCCTTAGTGATAGCAGCTCCCTCTCTTAGGAGTGCTTGGGGTTTGTTAGTGTCAGGCTTGTTTCACAAAAACACTTGAGTTATCCTGATAGGAAAGGTTGGAGGGTGCTGCAAACACCAGACTGGGTGGTGAGATTTGCCCACCTACGCTTCTGCAGTGAACTCTGAGGAGGTAAATGTCTTTGGGTCTAAATAACAAGCAGAACATCCTGCTGGTCGCTGGAAGCTGTGAGGGATGAGATGCAGGAGCACTTCCCAGTGCTTTGAAGTTTTGCCGCTTGAGTCTTTCTCCTTAGCAGCACAGGGAGATGGGATGTGGTGGAAGTAATAACTAACCTGTGGTGGGGGATGAAAAACATCTAACTGGAAAAGCATTCTTGGCTAACTTCAATACCTTTTTTCTTGCAGGAAGATGATGAATATTCCTTTTTGGGCACTACTCAGGACACTGTGGCTAACCTGAAAGGGAAGACTGACAAGCTGTATCCTCTCATGCGTACTGCTGCAGAAGTTGCTGGACAAATAGCTCTCAGACTGACCCATGATCATGAGCTCTTCCTGGACTTTGATAGATATAGTGAAGAATTGCTATCATTCCAGGAGAAGATTTTGCCCTTTGATTCCAAAGTGAAGGTAAGAAGGACTCTTGAGTTCACCAAATCCCTGATGATCATGGGGCCATGTGCTAATAAGGCCCTGTGCCAGTGGATACAGCAGGATGGACATTTTTCCCTTTTAGACATAAAAGGGTAGTGAAGTGTGACCGGAATTGATGTTCCTTATGAAGCAGTGCAGGCAGAGTAGCTGTGGCAGACAGATTTAGCTGATCTGGCTGTCGCGAGCTCTTGAGGAAGTGGATGTGAACGGTTTCTCCTCTGGTTATCACTCACAGCATAGTGCAGCTTTGCATCTCATTTGCACCTCTGCTGCAAGTCTACAAGAAACTGTGGGTAGGGAGTGACCTCAGAAGAGCCTGCCAGGAACTTGTTCTGCTACTTGGCTAAACTGGCAAAAAAAAAAAAAAAACCACCAAACAAAAAACCCCAACACTGTCTTTTGGTAAGAGAGCAACAAAAGAAGAAAATCAGGTTTGCTAACAGCTCCTCCCTTGCAGGAACTGGGTCTGACCTTGAAATGGCTGTTTTATGCCCGTGGAGACTTCCAGCGAGCTGCAGATGCACTGAGAAAAGACATCGCAAACAGTGACAGGGAAAACAGGATTGTCCGCAGAGCCCTGAATGACAGGATGATGAAGGTGGGTATCTTCAACTGGTTTTTCTTCCTTCACAAAGGAAGAGAGTGCTGGCTGGGATGGGCCTTTCCCTAAGGGGCTATGGGCACTGTGCAGACTGGTGTCTCTTCCACTTGCTTAGTGGCAGCATGACAGAGTTCTGCGGTTGCTCACGAGAGAGGGTCTGGCCCTTGCAGAGCTGCTGTGGGAAAGGGCTGAGTGGGGATCAGAGGTTGGCAGCTTGTCCTGGGGCAGATAAGGAAAGAAAAACTTGGGAGGTGAGAGTATAACCCTAAATTTGCACCTCTCGTCAGGTGGAATACGACTTCCTCTCCCCATACCTCTCACCAAAAGATGCTCCCTTCCGCCACATCTTCTTCGGCAAAGGCTCCTACACCCTGCAGAGTCTGCTGGAGAACCTGCAGCAGCTGGGAGTCAACAAGGACAGTGTGGATGTGAACGAGCTGAAAGAGCAGCTGGCCCTGGCGACCTGGACCATTAAAGGGGCTGCCAATGCTTTAGTGGGCGATATCTGGAATACAGACAACGAAATCTAGACACAGCAAACACCTGGATTACCCATCTAAGGTACAGGAGAGCTGTGTGCTCTCACGAATAGCACGGCTTTCTTCCTGGCCCCAGCCCCAGCAGAGGGCCTTGCTGTGTAGGTCTAGTTCCATCTGTAGCAACACACACAAACTCCCTGTACCTCAGATTAGGCATTGGCATGATTTTTAAATGGCAGCTTCCTGCAGACTTCCAGTACCTTATATATCGTGAAACCTAACCAAAACCCCTTGAAACCTAAGTGAAACCCACTCCCTAACATAGCATTACTTTCCTGTAGATATTCTGGCAACAGAATGTTTTTGACCAAAGTTGAGCATAAAATTTAAATCTCACCTTGACAAATTCACAGAAGGCAGTTTTAAAGCAGTACTAAGATTACCATGAAGTCTCCTCTGACCAGACTCCCATCTAACCACAGTCTAAACCAGTCACGTACAGCTGCTTATGGGGTTTCCTGCCTCCAGCGTACTTGAGAACTAAGAGCTCAGGTGTTTCCTGAACTGGTACCTTGAGTGGGGAGGTACCTCATCTATTCAGGCTTTTAACTGTTGGCCACCTAAACCTAGTGACAAAACAGGGAATGGATTCCTCTGAACACTTGTAATGAGGATCCCTTCTCTGGCAGGAAGCTGCAGAGAGCTGCAGTTCAAAAATTAAACAATGTAGTTAATAGCCCGCAAGTGCTGGATTATCAGCAAGCTCTGAAGTGCCCAGCCTGCCTTTACTCAACAGCAGGGTCCCACTGACAACTTGCAGGCTTGCTTCTGCCAAGGCAGGTATCAATACCCAGAGAAAATGACCCAAAGATTATCCAGTGTCCCCTTTATATCCTTGGCTGGCACCTCAGCGAGTCCTGCAGCACTGAGAAATGGCTTTAGACTGGCATTTCAGACCTTGCTGCTCAGGGGCCTTGTGTGAAATTGAGTCTCTTGCTGGCCAAACCCTGTTTGACGGATGTCATTTTGCAGGTTGGCTCTTGTTTGGCACTGAGATATTTATTTCTTTATTTATTTATCAGTGACAGTGTTCACTATAAATGGTGTGTTTTTTTATAGAAGATAATTATCGGAAGCAGTGCCTTCCATAATTATGACAGTTATACTGTCGTTTTTGAATAAAGCAGCATCTGCTATTACAATCAAACATGATACTGGAACTTTGCATTTAAAATAATCAAACCGAGCCCCTCAAAAAGTTTGGAAAACTAGCAATTAAGCTTTCTGTGGCAAAAACACCCCTCTGGAAGCAACATGAAGGTGCAAACCTGGTAGTGAGTCTCCAGGTTGCGCTCCAAAGTAATCCTTGAAATGCTGAAAACCAGTACTAGAAATTTGGCTTCCTTGGAGGGTCTGTGCCCCTCTGTGGGCTTCAGACTTCTTCCTGCTCCCCTTTCTGGATGCTGTGTGCTCTCACAGGGAACATGGCTTCCTTCCTGGCCCCGGCCCCAGCAGAGGGCCTTGCTGTGTAGCCCCAGTTCCACCTGTGGCGACACACACAAACTCCCTGTACCTCAGATTAGGCATTGGCATGATTTTTAAATGGCAGCTTCCTGCAAACTTCCAGTACCTTATGTATCATGAAACCTAACTGACATTATCGGGGGCAGTGTCTCCCATAATGTGTAAAGAACAAGGTAGTTTTTGCCTACCACAGTGTTATATCGGAGGCAGTGACCTCCATATGTTGCACTATGGGTGTACGTAATTATCGGGGACAGTGTTTCCCATAATTGTTCTATGCTTATCACGCAATATCATCTGCGAAGCTTGATGGTTAGTATCTAACATGGATTAATTTCCTGCAGTCCTATTTTTTCACTCTCCTGTGGTGATGCAGATACGAACTTCAGTCTGTTGTTATGTACATCCTTAGATTCTTCCTTCTCCATAGACTGAACTGTTTCAAATGTGCTGTGCTGTGTTGAATTGGCTTCCTGCCTCCAGTCACGGGAGTGGTGCTTGAGTGTTTAGTGGATACTAGGCTAGTTAGACTGTGTGCTCTGTGGTGTAATAAACTTCCTTCAAATCAGTTACAAAGACCTGAGGAATTAAAGGTGAACGTAGGGCTTGGGGCTGACGGCTGTCTGGAGGGCTCTGGTCACTCCTCTGGATGGGTGCATGTAACACTCTGAGAGGCTGGCCTGCTGTGGCACTGGGACGGTGCTGGTGTGTGTTCACGGGCTGCTCACTCCAGTTCTGGCTGGAAATTCCAGTCTTGCCCCCTTGGGTGTTGCATGGAGGGGAGAAAATCAGTGGCAGCTTTCTAATGGTGCCGCTCTGCTGTGTGACCTGAAGCTGAGCACTGTTGGTGTGTGACACCTGCTAAACTCTGCTGCCTGTTCCCAGCCCTGTACTCTGCAGTTTGATCTGGCATTTAAAGCTAACCTGCAGCTTAGTTTTAAACTGAACTCTGCAGTTTGATCTGGCATTTAAACCTAACCTGAGTGACCTCAGCCCCAGCAGTAGTCCTTG
This sequence comes from Rhagologus leucostigma, assembly GCA_013397725.1. Lineage (NCBI taxonomy): Eukaryota > Metazoa > Chordata > Aves > Passeriformes > Rhagologus > Rhagologus leucostigma. The sequence continues at coordinate 479,695 of VZTD01005606.1, read as the reverse complement.
AGGGAAAGAACATTGTTCAGCTGGAGCTCCACAAGGAGTGGGCAGGGACCGGCCCCCAGCCCAGTTACTGAGCTCAGTGCTCACCAGCTTGGAGGGCTGGATTTTCATCTGTCTCTAGAAACCTGATGCCCAAGCTTGTGCAACTTGTTGCTCTTCCTTAACTTTTCTTAACTCTCTTAACTTCCTACAGCCCTGTCTGTGTTAGTGTTTCCTAGTGACATTTCTCTGGATGGCACCTAAGAGCTGCTGTCTGGGAGTCCTCACTGTGGTGTTTGCATGCATCTTGATGTCAGCCTTAGTGTTGTGCTTTATAGCCAGCAGAGAGAGACAAAAGACAAAGCTTGTCTCCTGGCTAGGCAGCACAGCTGTGACTACTGGGATGTTGGGATGCCTTGCTCAGTGCTGGCATCTGACTGCTGTGGGGTGCTAAACTGTTTCTGGATTACCTGCTCTTTGCTTGACTAAAGTATTTTTGAAGCTTCAACACTCAGCTTCTCTTGTGGGGTTCTGGATTACCTGCTGTCTGCTTTAATAAAGATTTTGAAGCTTGAACATTCACCTTCTCTTGTGACTTCTTGCAAAGCCATGATGCTGTTGGGGCATTGTGGCCATGGGTGAGCTTGGGCAGCTGGAGGGGGGCTGTTGTTCATCAGGGCTGGTATGTGGCAGCTCCACTGCCACCTTGTTGATGTGCAGTAGCAAATCTGAACTTCACAGTGCCGCTCAGCTGAGTCCTGCCTCTTCACAGACAGCTGGAGTAAGGACTCTACTGTGATAATGAGGTGGAGGAGCACAACTCTATGCAAGCCCCCAGCCCTCCCCCTCCTTTCATGGCCATGTCCTACCTGCCAACTCTCCGTCACAGCGTTGACTCTGAAAAGCCTGTGGTGTAGGGGTGAAGGATGGGAGAAGGATGAAATGTCACGTTTCCCCCTGGCTGTGGCCTTGCAGGTCTCTGTTGTAGAGAGGGTGGCTGGATGGGCCTGTGGGTGCCTGTGTCCCAGGAAGCCAGCACTTTCTCCTGCCTTGTCCCTGCCCCTCCTCATCCTGGAGGTCCCGTGGGCCAAGATACAAATGCAGATGTGGATACTGCTTAGAGCCCCGGGGAGCTCTGGGAGGGCAGGAGCTGCCTCCTCAGCCCCAGAGGCCTGCTCAGGTGAGACCGCATGGGTTTAGAGCTCTGCATTTAAATATGTTCAGTTTCTCTCTGCTGTCCTCACCCCTCCCTCATGCCGGTCTCGCCTTCTGCTTTACAAACACCACATCCCGAGAAGTGGCACTATTTGGGAGAGTGGCAGCTTCTCCAGGAGCCTAGCTCGCGCTTTATGGGCTGTCCCGGCATAGCTCTGGTCCCTCCTCTTCCCCCGGGGATGATTTACTTGTTGGAAACACGTCGTTTCCCGCAGCTCCTGCCCGCGCCTGGCAGGGCTCTCTCCCTGCGGTAACAGAGCAAAGCGTCCCGAGAGGCCGGGCCGAGGCTGCGGGAGCCCTGCTGCGGCCGGGCAGCGCCAGCCCCTCCGGGGCAGAGGGAACGGGGAACAGCCCCCTCCAACTTACCTGGGAGCAGGCATCTGGGCAGCGCAGGGCAGCCCGCGTCCCCGGTGCAGCGGATCGGTCCCGGGGCCTGGCGCTGCTCCGCGGTGAGTCTGTCCGTGCGTCCATCCCCGTGCTCATCCACCCATCCACTTGTCCGTCTGTCCGTCCTCATCC